>SJYT01070571.1:0-200011 GCA_006410635.1 Cephalophus harveyi | reverse complement strand
AACCACTTGATTTTAACTGGGTGAGACTCATGTCAGACTTCTGACCTAGGTAATTACAAGATAATAAGCTGTATTGTTATAAGCCATCATTGTATTGTAAGCTGTAAGCTGTATTGTTTGTGGTAATGGATTAAAGTAGCACTATAAAAGTAACACAAGTTCCAGTATGGAAAAGTATGAACTCTAGCCCCTGACATCACACCATGAACAAAAATAGATTCCAGAAATTTGCCTACCTAAATGAGAAAAGGTAGATGAATGAAGAGATAAAGAAATAGAAAAGGAAGGAAGAAAGCTTCCAAAGGAAATGCAGCAAAACATCTTCATAACCTTGGTGTATACAAATTTTCTTAAACAGGGAAAAACTACCCAAGGCATAGGTAGTAGCCAATGGTTCTACTTTTAATGTAATGAAGCATTACATAAAATAAACATGTAACAGGAATTCTACTTTCTTAATGATAATACATACCAGGAGCAAAATGAAATGCAAGCTATGAAGCAGAAAAAAATAATTCCCTGGACTCTATAAATTAACATGTAACAGACAGACAATACAAAAATCAAAAAGACTTGGGCAGACACTTCATCATAGAGGCCACATTTGTCCAGCAATAAAATGAACATATGGCAACTGCATACAAAATCACAGATGATTGTCACACACAAAATGGAAAAGAAACGAGGCACAAAAGAGGGCATACTGTGTGCTTGCATTTATATAATGTTCAAAAGCAAGTCTAATTACCCTATGGTTTTAAAAGTCAGGACAGTGCTCACCTAGGGCACAGGGTTTGTGACTGGAAGGGTGCCTGAGGAAGGCTTCTTGGAGTAAATGTCTGCTTGTTTCTCTAGATGCTTGTTACACACCAGGTGTGTTCAAATTATAAAAATGTGTCAAAGTGAACACTTACAATTTGTGCATTTAATAATACATATATTATCCTTTGATAGAAAATTTGACCATAAACAAGAACAAACAAACTAACAGAAATACTAGTACTTAGTATAAGAAAAACACCTGTCTCTTATTAATCCCTCAATAGGTGGTAGCTATTAAATTACTTTTTTTGGCCTTTTTTTCCTCCTACTTTTTGCTAATATATTAGGGGGGAAAAACCCTCTCTCATTTTGCTATTCCACATTCATCCAGACATGGAAAAAACCAGCGTTATGCACAATTATCAACGTATACTGTAAGGTTCTAAAATGCATTTAAGTGTTTAGCTATCCCCTTCAGAATCTCTATAAAAGGTATCTATTTCCTGTACTTCCTCTAATTAAATTCATTTTTCTTCAAGTATCAGTAATCAGTATTTTTTAAAAAATATTCTGATTACATTTCATTGTATTTACTTTCAACTTCTAATGCCTACTTGTGTAACAGTGTTTTCTACAATTTTACTGTATAGATAAGTTACTATATACACATTCACACATGCACACACACATGCCTTTAATACATATATTATTATGTAGGCATGTATATATATACTGTGTGTATATAGTATTCCTAATACAGTTCAGATTAGATATGTTTTTATCAGAATGTACCTTCTAAAATTGTATTCATTGAAAAATATATTCTATGTTTTAAAGTATAGACTATAAAATGAGCTTTATGAATTTATGAACGTAACAGTATTATCTAAAAAAAACAAGTTCTAGAAGGCACATACAAATGTGGTTGATTGTTCTCAGTTATTTACTATGTATATACTATTTTACTATACATCCATAATTTTTCTTTAAAAATTGTTCCATGAAGGACCAGGGCAAGTATTATTCTTTGTATTTTGAACATGTTGAAACTGAGGCTCAGTAAAGTTACATGATTATCTCAAGTTAAATTAGCTCCATATTCAAGGGAAAAACAAAAACCAGAAAGCCTAGGACTTCTTTTTCTAATTAAATCCATTATTTTTGTCCCCTGGACTCCAGTCTCCTCTCTCTCCCACTCAACTCAACCAGCTCCTCTCTATTCTTTTGGGGACATCTTGTACTCAGAATAAGGAAGGCTCATGTGGGTGCTAAGACTATATAGAGAAGTTGATAACAGTACAGGGTAGTCTTAGAATATAACCTCTGGAGTACAGTTAGGGTTTGGATTGGTGTTGAGCAGAGAGAAGAGCCATGTTGATGGGGAACGGTACCACCAAACAGGTGATTAGCAGCTGGTGACAAGCACACTGAACTTAGAATGGACTGACAGTGTTGAGATGGAAAGAGAGAGAAGTTAGAAACAATTACAAATAATTCAACCTGCACTGCAGTATTTTTACCCAGAGAATCAGAATTAATTAATGAAACACTCCAGCACTCTGTTGGACTTTAAGGGCTTTACGGGTTTTTGTTTCCTGTTTAGCTCAGTTAGGAATAAAGGAGAAGGAAGTCTCCCCAGATGGGAATTTGCCTCATAGAGCAAAATCTTGAGCATATCTCAAATGATAGATGTTTATCTTGACCCATTCAAATCTCTTTAGTGCAGTTTGCCTTACTAAATATATTTTCATATATTAAAAAAAATTATTGGAATATAGTTGCTTTAAAATCTTTTAAATTCTTCTGTACAGCAAAGTGAATCAGACATATGTATACACACATCCCCTCTTGTTTGTATCTCCTTCTCATTTAGGTCAGCCCCAAACACTGAGTTCCCTGTGCTATGCAGTAGATTCTCGTCAATTATCTATTTTATAATAGTAGTGTGTATCCCAGTCTCCCAATTCATCCCACAGCCCATTCCGCCCTTGAGGTACATACATTTGTTCTCGATTTCTGTGTCTCTATTTTTGCTTTCCAAATAGCTTTATCTGTACCATTTTTCTAGATTCCACACATATGCATTAATATGTAATATTTGTTTTTCTCTTTCTGATTTAAGTCACTCTGTAGGACAGTTTCTAGGTCCATCCATGTCTCTGCAAATATGTTTTTAAAACTTTCATTCAAAAAAGTTTCATGATTAAAAGACTATTCTATGTAGAGAGAGGGAAGCCTACAAAAATTGTTCTTTACAGGGCAGGGATGGGAGAGGAAAATACAAGAAAAATACCCTTACTTTGTTACAGTTCTTTTAAAAGTCATCCTGGTATTCCCTTTCTTCTATTTCTGAATTTGAACTTACACTCAGTCCTGTCATTTTCCATCCTGAATATACTGTGACTCTAGTTTTGTTCCAGTTATCACTTTGACTGTATCTTTCTATTGGTCCAGGGTTTGCTTTCTTACCATTCTCCAATCTGTTGAAACATTTGATCAATTACTTACCTTTTAGATTGGCAAAGATCCAAAAATCAGACATTTTCTTCAAAAAAAAGAAAAAACAAAGCCAAGTTATGTTAAATATTGTTAGAATGCAAACTGTTACATTACCTATGGAGAACTTAGTGGCAATATCTAGGAACACCTCTTATACATGCTTTTACCTGACAACCCACCTCTATTATTCTATCCTTAAGTTATTCAAGCCAAAAAGATGAAAAAAATACATGCATCAGGCTGTGAATTGTAGTACTATACAATTGCAAGACTGGAAACCACCCATGTGTCCATCTGTAGAGGACTTGTTGAATAAACAGTGATGCATTTACCTTGGAGATACTGTAAAAAGGATAAGATACATCTCTGTATGCTACCATACCATGATCACTACCACTTATCCAAGGGAAGAGGGAGATACAATACAAATGCACACTTGCTGATAAATTTTCCAAAAGTGTAGGTGAGGAATCGATAAAACGCCTCTGGTTGAATTGTTGAAGCTAGGTGATAGATACATTAGAAGTTCACTATGGTGAACTTGGTATTTTCTCTTTTCGCTTTGGTATTTTCTCTTTTTTTTATATGTGTTAATTTCCTGTAATAATTAAAAAGATAGAAAAGGAAACCCTGACTGAATTGGCCTTTACTATCTTGCACCCTACTTCACTTTGGACCCTTGCATTCATGCTTGAGCCACCTTATCCACACTTCACTTTTACATCCTTTCTAAGCACCTCTCCTAAGCAAGTCTTGTTTGTGCTATTTCCTGTGTATGGGATATTCTTCCTTAGGCCTTTGTATCTCCTTAACTCCTGCTGCTGCTGCTAAGTCACTTCAGTCGTGTCCGACTCTGTGCGACCCCATAGACGGCAGCCCACCAGGCTCCCCCGTCCCTGGGATTCTCCAGGCAAGAACCCTGGAGTGGGTTGCCATGTCCTTCTCCAGTGCATGAAAGTGAGAAGTGAAAGTGAAGTTGCTCAGTCGTGTCTGACTCTTGGCGACCCCGTGGACTGCAGCCCTCCAGGCTCCTCCGCCCATGGGATTTTCCAGGCAAGAGTACTGGAGTGGGGTGCCATCGCCTTAACTCCTACTCCACCCTTAAGACTCTGGCACAGTTTTTCACTTCCTCAAGGATACCTCTGATTTCTCTGATTTCATCAGATCTCCATGCTGTAGGCTATTGAGGTATCAGCTACCACTCCTTTCTAGCAATCATCACACTTGTAATTTTACACTCATTTACATGATAATTTTTTTTTTTTTCGGTCAGCCCCCAAAGAGTCTTGGGCACCTAAGGATATAGGCCAAATCCATTTTGTTTAACATAGTACCCCAGTATTTGTCTCAGTATATAGTACTCTTGTTAAAGAAAAAAAATTGCATGGGACTTTTTTTTTTTTTTAATTTCAAGACAGATTTGATTCAGTACTGCTGCAGTAGGAGAGGCTTCCCTGGTGGCTTAGTGGTAAAGTATCTGCCTGCAATGCAGGACACTTGTGTTTGATCCCTGGGTCAGGAAGATCCCTTGGAAAAGGAAATGGCAAACCCACTCCAGTATTCTTGCCTGAGAAATCCCATGGGCAGAGGAACCTGGTGGGCTACAGTCAATGAGGTTGCAGTCAGACATGACTGAGGGACTAAGAGAGAGCCTTCAGGTGACAGATTTTTAGAGGGACAAGTGAAGTTACATGGAGGACGAATGAGCAAGGCTTAAGTAGAGAAAGAAAATTAGAAAAATTGCAAAAAGCAGGTGTAGGATTGTTCAGCTTGGTATGATTCTGTGTCAGCTAACCAGTGCTTGCTGAGGTTAGGCTGCTATTCTCCTTCAGAGATGGGAAGACAGGATTCCTGTCTGTACTGATGATTACATTTCCAGGGGATGGCTCTCAGGTTCTTGAGAAAGACATTCCTGGGTTAAAGAAGATGCAACACATCTCAGAGACAGAGAAAAGAATTTACAATTTCCAAAGCAAATGCTCCAGGGGAAGGGGCCTGCAGTCAGGGCTTCAGCTGGAACGAACAGCAAATTGTTTTTGAACCTTCTCAGGCAGACGTTGGAGAAAGCTAGGGTAATCATCATAAGAATGTGGCCTTGAGCTGATAGAGGTGTTGGTAGTGTCTGTTGCCTCTTAGTGTGAGGGTGGGAGAAATCATTTTTGCTGTGGGTTGCAGTTCTTACAGATGTAGACTGAAGACTAGTTGAGAAGAGAGCTTAGAGGAGCTTGCCTAGACTTTGGTCAAGGAGAGAGTCTTTGTCACTCTATAAACACTTGTTGAATGTTTTACTATATTGGTAAGGAACAAATGTACAGGAAAAAAGAAGTCAGAGTTGTTTACATTGGGGATAAGAAGAGCTCAAGTTTTAATGAGTATAGAAGAGAAAAAAAGCGCTTATTCTATAATAGGTGGAAAAATTTGGAGCAAGGTTTTCTTATTTTATCCATTGATATAAAAATTAAAAAAACATCCTAGTGTTATGAGATCTGTCTATTTCCAGTACTAACGATAGACATGATTGTAAGTAGAGAAGATAAAGTGAGATGTAGTTCTCTGGGTCCATCTCTGCTTTAGGCTTTGAAAGAAAAAGAATATATTTTTTGTAATATGACTATAAACTTCTATGAAGTTACCAAAACTGAATTCACAGATGGCTATAATTTTCCATAGGTTGAAGTGACCTCTAAGCGACCTCTAAGTTGAAAATGCTGGCTGGATTCTGCTTTATGGTTCTGACAGGCAGAAGAAACTGATGTGTGGTCAACAAGCCAGGAGAAGTCATTTACCTCAGTGTTGTTTTTTTTTTTCCCCTCCCTCTCTTTTCTGTAAGGCTCCACAATATGCCTTTATTAACTGCAGCATAAGGAATGTGATGTGGCCTTCTCAAAAATTCATAATTCAGAGCACAGAATGTAGCTAATTATAGAAATAATGAATACATGCAGCTTTCTATCTCTTTAATTATTTTATGTTTCCTTCTTTTGCAAAACACAAGCCAGTTGCCTGCTGAGATGCAATTCCTCATTCACAGAGGAAACCAAATTGTAAGCTACGGCTAGTTGGGATCAGTAAATCTTCCTAGGTTAATTCTTGGAAAGGATAAGTCTTAGTTACTCATTTGTGTCCGACTCTTTGTAACCTCATGGACTGTGGCCCTCCAGGCTGCTTTCTCCATGGGATTCTCCAGGTAAGAATAGAAGAGTGGGTTGTCATTCCCTTCTCCAAGTAATCTTCCTGACTCAGGGATCAAACCCAGGTCTCTTGCCTTACCAGCAAATTCTTTACCATCTGAGCCACCAGGAAAACCCCTTGGAAAGGAATCATGCTGTAAAAATTAAGGTATATGTGTTTTCTTTGGGGAAGGGGGTTACTTTTATTCTTTTACTTTAAAAGGAGATCCAACCAGTCCATCCTATAGGAAATCAGTCCTGAATATTCATTGGAAGGACTGATGCTGAAGTTGAAGCTCCAATACTTCAGCCACCTGATGCAAAGAACTGACTCATTTGAAAAGACCCTGATGCTGGGAAAGATTGAAGGCGAGAGGAGAAGGGGACAACAGAGGATGAGATGGTTGAGTGGCATCACTGACTCAATGGACATGGGTTTGAATAAACTCTGGGAGTTGGTGATGGACAGGGAGGCCTGGCGTGCTGCGATTCATGGGGTCACAAAGAGTCAGACAAGACTGAGCAACTGAAAACTCAACTGAAAGATCAGCTTCACTATGGACTGGTCCTGTGGAGCAAGCTGTAGAAACTTGGAAATTTTTAAAGAAACATAAAAGCATAAAAACTGAATATTCTGTTGTATATATAGGCCACATTTTCTTAATCTAATTATCCATTAGTGGACACTTAGATTCTTTCCATATCTTATCTTGTGTAAATAATACTGTAGGGATCATGGAGGTGCATATATAATTTTGAGGCAGTGTTTTTCCTTTCTTCAGATAAATACCCAAAAGTGGAATTGCTGGATCACATATTAGTTCTCATTTAACTTATTACAAGCCCCCATACTGTTTTCCAGGATAGCTGCATGAATTTATATTATTATCAACAGTACACAAGGATTCCCTTTTATCTACATTCTCACCAACACTTACTATCACTTGTCTTTTTGATAATAGTTATTCTAACAGGTATGCTGCTGCAGGTATGAGGTGATATCTTATTGTGGTTTTGATTTACATTTACCTGATGATCAGTGATGCTAAGTATCTCTTCATATGTTTGTTGGCCACCTGTATGTCTTCTTCAGAAAAATCAATATTTAGATCCTCTTCTCATTAAAAAATTTTTTATTTATATAAAAAAATATAAAATTTTTTTTTTGACTGTGTTGGATCTTCACTGCTGTGTGGGCTTTTCTCTAGTTGCAGTGAGTGGGGGCCCCTCTCTAACTGAGGTACGCAGGCTTCTCATTGTGGTGGCTTCTCTTGCCACAGAGTATGGCCTCCAGGGTGCGAGGGCTTCAGTACCTGCAGCGTGAGAGCTCTGGAGTTGTGGCATGAGGATGCAGCAGTTTCTGTGCCCAGGCTCTAGAGCACAGGCTCAATAGTTGTGGCACATGGGCTTAGTTGTTTCATGGCATGTGGGGTCTTCCCAGACTATGGATTGAACCCCTTTCTCCTGCCCTGGCAGGCAGATTCCTTACCACTTAGCTACAAGGGAGGAGAAGGCAATGGCACCCCACACCAGTACTCTTGCCTGGAAATTCCCATGGATGCAGGAGCCTGGTAGGCTGCAGTCCATGGGGTCGCTAGGAGTCGGACACAACTGAGCAACTTCACTTTCACTTTTCACTTTCGTGCATTGGAGAAGGAAATGGCAACCCACTCCAGTGTTCTTGCCTGGAGAATCCCAGGGATGGGGGAGCCTGGTGGGCTTCTGTCTATGGGGTCGCACAGAGTCGGACACGACTGAAGCGACTTAGCAAACTACAAGGGAAGACCCTCGTCCCATGATTTTAATTGGATTGCTTAGTTTTTATTTAATTGTAAGTGTTCTTTCTTTATTCAGGGTATAAACCCCTTATCTGATATATGGTTTGCAAATATCTTTTCCCATTCAGTAGGCTGGCTTTTGATTTTGTTGATGGTTTTTAGATTGATATAATCAAACTTCTGATTATTTATATTATTCTGCAAACTGTGCAGAAGCTCTTTAGTTTGATATAATCGCATTTGTTTGTTTTGACTTTTGTTGCCATTGCCTTTGGATTCTGGTCAGAAAAAAAAAACAAAACTCTATAAAACTAAGAATACACAGAAGAATACAAGAATACACAGAAGAACTGTACAAAAAAGATCTTCACAACCCAGATGATCATGATGATGTGATCAGTCACCTAGAGCCAGACATCCTGGAATATGAAGTCAAATGGGCCTTAGGAAGCATCACTACAAACAAAACTAGTGGAGGTGATGGAATTCCAGTTGAACTATTTCACCTCCTAAAAGATGATGCTGTGAAATTGTGATGCTGTGAAAAGTTGATGCTGCACTGAATATACCAGCAAATTTGGAAAACTCAGCAGTGACCATGGAACTGGAAAAGGTAAGTTTTCATTCCAATCCTAAAGAAAGACAATGCCAAAGAATGCTCAAACCACCACACAATTGCACTCATCTCACAAGCTAGTAAAGCAATGTTCAAAATTCTCCAAGCCAGGCTTCAGCAATATGTGAACCGTGAACTTCCTCATGTTCAAGCTGGATTTACAAAAGGCAGAGGAACCAGAGCTCAAATTGCCATACATCATGAGAAACGCTGGGCTGGAAGAAGCACAAGCTGGAATCAAGATTGCCGGCAGAAATATCAATAACCTGAGAAATGCAGATGACACCACACTTATGGCAGAAAGTGAAGAAGAACTAAAGAGCCTCTTGATGAAAGTGAAAGAGGAGAGTGAAAAAGTTGGCTTAAAACTGAATATTCAAAAACTAAGATCATGGCCTCCAGTCCCATCACTTCATGGCAAATAGATGGAGAAACCAGTGGAAACAGTGGCATACTTTATTTTGGGGGGCTCCAAAATCACTGCAGATGGTGACTGCAGCCATGAAATTAAAAGATGCTTACTCCTTGGTAGAAAAGTTATGACCAACCTAGACAGCCTATTCAAAAGCAGAGATGTTACTTTGTCAACAAAGGTCTGTCTTGTCAAGGCTATGGTTTTTCCTGTGGTCATGTATGGATGTGAGAGTTGGACTATAAAGAAAGTTGAGCACAGGAGAATTGATGCTTTTGAACTGTGGTGTTGGAGAAGACTCTTGAGAGTCCCTTGGACTGCAAGGATATCCAACCTGTCCATCCTAAAGGAGATCAGTCCTGGGTGTTCATTGAAAGGACTGATGCTGAAGCTGAAACTCTAATACTTTGGCCACCTGATGTAAAGAACTGACTCTTTGGAGAAGACCTCGATGCTGGGAAAGATTGAAGGTGGAAGGAGAAGGGATGACAGAGGATGAGATGGTTGGATGGCATCACCAACTCAATGGGCATGAATTTGAGTAAACTCCGGGATTTGTTGATAGACAGGAAAGCCTGGCATGCTGCAGTCCATTGGGTTGCAAAGAATCAGACACGACTTAGCAACTGAACTGAACTGATAAGACTAACATCAAGGAGGTTTCCACCAGTTTTTTATGTAAGAGTTGTATAGTGCCTACTCTTACATTCAAGGTTTTAATCCATTTTCAGTTAATTTTTGTGTATGGTGTAAAATAGGTTTCCAGTTTCATTATTCTGTACATGACTGTCAAGATTTTTCAACATCATTTATTGAAGAGATTGTTATGTATCCTTGTATATGCTTGCCTCTTCTGTTGCAGATTAATTGATCATACATGCATGGCTTTGTTTCTGGGTTCTTGGTTCAGTTCCACTAATCTATGTGTCTCTTTTTATGCCAAAACCATGCTGTTTTAATTACTATAGCTTTGTAGTAGTCGGAATCAGGGTGCATGATGCCTTCAACTTTGTTTTTTCATAATTTTACTTATTCTTTTTCTAGATTGCTTTGACTATTCAGGATTTTTTTGTGTTTCCATATAGATTTTAGGATTGTTCTAGTTCTTTGAAAAATGCCATTGGAACTTTGATATGGATTGCACAGAATCTGTAGATTGCTTTTTGTATAATGGACATTTTAACTGTATTCATTCTTTGAATCTCATGAGCATGAGATATCTCTGTATTTACTTTTGTCTTTTTTATTTCTTTTCATTAGTATCTTACAATTTTTATGGTAAAGTTCTTTTACCTCCTTGGTTAAATTCATTTCTTGGTGTCTTTCAAATGTAAGTGGAATTGTTTTCTTAATCTCTCTGATATTTTGTTGTTAGTGTATAAAAATGGAAATGATTTTATGTATTTAATTTATACCCTGAAAATTTACTGAATTCATTTATTCTAACAGATTTTTATGTAATCTTTAGGACTTTCTATATATAAAAGCATCACATCCACAGGTGATAGTTTTGCTTCTTCCTTTCCAACTTGAATGCATTTTACTTATTTTTCTTGATTAACTGCTGTGGCTAGGACTTCCAATACTTTGGTGAATAAAAGTAGCAAGAATGAGCATCCTTGTCTTCTTCCTGATCTTTAAAGTTTTTAGATTTTCACCATTGAGAATGACACTAGCTCTGGGTTTGTCATATATGATCTTTATAATGTTAAGGTACATTTCCTCTATACCTATTTTGTTGAGAGTCCTTATTCTCAATGAATATTGATTTTGGTCAAAATGACTTTTCTGTATTTATTGAGATGATAATATTTTTGTCAAGGTGAATCATCACATTGACTTTTAGATGTTAAACCATCTTTGCATCCTGGAATAAATTTTACTTGATCAAGGTATATGATCCTTTAAATGTATTATTTAATTTGGTTTGCTAATACTTTGTTGATAATTTTTGTGTCTGTGTTCATCAGGGATATTGGCCTGTAATTTTCTTTTGTAAGATCCTTGTCTGGTTTTGTGATCAGAGTAATGCTGCCCTCATAAATGAGTTTAAAAGTGTTCCCCCCTGTTCTATTTTATGAAGAGTTGAAAAGGACTGGTATTAATTCTTCTTTGAATGTTTTGATATAATTCATTAGTGAATCTGTTTGGCCTGGACTTTTGTTTGTTGGGAGGTTTCTGATTGCTGATTCAGTATCCTTACTAACAATCAGTCTGTTCAGCTTTTCTTTTCTTCATGATTCAGTATTGGTAGATTTCATGTTTCTAGGAATTTATCTATTTCTGCTAGATTGTCCAATTTGTTGGCATTTAATTGTTCATAATAGTCTCTTCTTATTGTTTGTATTTCTTTGTTATTAGTTGTAATGTTTCCTCTTTCATTTCAGATTATATTTGAGTTCTTTCCCTTTTTTTTGTTGTTGACACTAGGTAAAGTTTTGTTAATTTTGTTTACCTCTTTAAAGATCTAATTTTTAGTTTCATTGATTTTCAGTTGTCTTTTTCTTCTCTATTTCATTTATTTATTACAGTTTATTTATTTTTTATTCACTCTGATTTATGTTATTTCCTTTCTCCTACTAACTTTGGGTTTCATTTGCTCTTGTTTTTCTAGTTATTTGCAGTGTGAAGTTAGGTTGTTTATCTGAGAATGTCCTTGTTTAGGAAGTCATACTCTCAGATGATGGCTTGTTAATAGCAAATATAAACAGTCTTGGGTGACTGTAAGTGTAAATCCTGCTAACCATCAAAGCCAGGTGATCTAGAAGTATCCCCTGGGCATCAGTTGTAAAAATCAGGGGCCCAGATGAGTGTGCAAGATTGTTTCCCAGAAATACCAGCAATTGGAGTGAGGGAGGAGAGTGTAAACATGGAAGCAACCATCCCCCCTGCCCAGGGTTTATCTCAGTAGGCTCCTGAATGTGCCAGACCGGAAACCTGCCCCTCAGGTTAAAGCTCCAGGACGAGCCAGTAGACACCCTTCACAAGAAACCTGGAGCTATATTTCAGTCTGTTCTCTGTGCAGTGTCTCGAGATCGCTAACTGGTGAAGAATTGTCTCTCCTATTATTACCATCCCCAGGGACCCAGGAATGAAAACCCATTAGCCACTGGAGCCAGTACATTATGAAGTGTCCCCTGGGTGACAATCACAAAAACTGGGCACTAGTTATGATCATGGCAGCACCAAACATGTATAAAAGCTCCCCTCCAGAAAATACTAGCTCTCTGGAATACAGCAGATATATAGAGAGCAGTGATTTAGTCGCTCAGTCGTGTCTGACTCTTGCAACCCCATGGACGTAGCCCACCAGGCTGTTTTGTCCATAGTATTTTCCAGACAAGAACACTGGAGTGGGCTGCCATTTCCATCTCCAGGGAATCTTCCTGACCCTGGGATCAAACCCATGTCTCCTGCATCTCCAGGTTCTTTACCACTAGCGCCTCCTTGGAGGCCCAGGAGTACAGCAGGTGGAGTGTGCAAAGAGCGTCCACACTCGGAGTTTCTGAAACGGGTTACAGTGAGCTCTTAGAAGCTATGAGATAAGTTAATAGGACTCTTTCGAGGAAAGATTGTGCCACTGGGACCGTTGCCTCTTGCTTTGCCCTGGGAGAAGCCGCTGCTCAAGCACTCTCTCTATCGGTGATGGTCCTGTGGAATCCACAGGCATAACCCTCACTGGCTACCAGAGCCAGGCAGTATACAAGTGTCCTCTGGGTGGCAGGCAGCCACAAACTCAGGGTGACAGGAAAGGGTACAAGTCTCTTTCTAGGAGATCCTGGGAGCTGGAATGAAGTAGAAGGGGAGCACAAGATGGCACCCACTAGCCTTCATTCCCAGAGCGTTCTTCAGCCAGTACCCAGATGTATGTTAGGTCAGATGCCTGCCTCTCAGGCAACACTTAAATAACACTGTTTTGCATGAATGGTCCAAACAGGGTTTTATCAGAGAGGAGGTGGCCTCACCTTGAGGCCTGTAGCCCATGGGAGGCTTTGTTCAATCTCTTCTTCATCTTGTGCTTAGAACAAGAAGGTTTATTTATTGTCCATAAAAAACAATATGTGTTTGCTCCCTCGCTCAGTCATGTCTGACTCTGTGCAACCCCATGGACTGTAGCCCATGAAGCTCCTCCGTCCATGGGATTATCCAGGCAGAAGTACTGGAGTGGGTTGCCATTTCCTTCTCCAGGGGATCTTCCCTACCCAGGGATCAAACCCGGGTCCTCCCGCGTTCCAGGCAGATGCTTTAACCTCTGAGCCACCAGGGAAGCCCGAACAATATGTGAGTCTCTGCCAGTTCCCTTTGTGTCTGCATTTTAGGGGCTTCTAGATTCTAATAATAGTCCACTCGGCCTTGGCAATTAGCCAGAAATATTGGCTAAACTATACTCACCCACTTGAATGGTGGGTCTGTCGTCTTCCATGCTCTTAGGAAAGCCAGTGCCTACATCTCCTTGAAGGTGCCTGTCTCTCCCTGTATTTCAAAATAGCTGGTTGCCCTGAGACCTCAGTTTCTGAAGGATTCAGGAAAATTTATGCTTTCAGAAATTATTCCATTTTTTTCCTTAATGTTCAAAGTGAAAGCAACGCCTTCTAGCTTTTGATATCTTGAGTAGAAGCCAGAAATCCACTTTAATGTCTTAAGCATATGTTTAGAGTTTTACCTCAGTAATATAATCCTAATCTAAAATATTATCAATCCAATAATTATGATTGATTATATCTGATTTAAAACTACTGGAAGATTTTCTTACTTTACCTGTGTCTGATTTTGAGGTTTCTAAAAGCAATTGATCTTATTTTAATCTTCACTGAATATTGTATTAAAAAAAAAAAAAAACCCTTGCTAAAATTGTATCTGTTGCTTATCACATGTTCAAATTTTGACAAATAACAGAGTTCTCAATCTCCTAGAGAAATTTTCTCATCAGCTGCTATTCTTTCCTCTGATCATAATGTCTCTCCAACATTTTAATATATTCTGGTTTAATTCCCATCTCAAAAATCTTCACTGATCTCTAGTTTCCTCAAGACCTTAAAAATATGAGAATTCTGAAATTTAATTACTGGTGGCTAATCGCTAAATTGCTAGGTGGCATTGAGCTCTGGTCCTTTGTGTCTCAGTAGAGAAAGAATTCAGTGAGAGGCAAAGTGATAGATAAGAAGTGATTCATTAGAATTGGATGCTTGTGAGGGGTACAAGTTGGTGGGCGAGAGGGTGCCATGCCCCAAGACTTAGTGGGCTACAGTTTTATAGTGAAAAGAAAAGTGGGGAGGGGGAAAGACCAATTTTCTTTCTCAGTCTTGAGTAGACATCAAGCTTCTATTCTCCAGGTTGAGGGGGTGGGTAGTTTTCTCGTCCCTACATGATAAAGGCAGGACTGTCGTGGCACTATGGAAAAATTATTTCAGGTGTCAGTACAGTGAGTGCCTTTCAGTTTGAAATGTTGCATTTCCATAATTTTTGTTTTAAACTGTGTGCAGAGAGCATGTCCTAGGGGTCATTAACTTGCTGAGCTCATGTCACCATTTTTTATTGTTTAGGGGTATGTCTCATGCTTCTGTTGCATGATTTTGCTGCTAAGCAAGTCTGCTTGGTTTTGTGACTAAGCAAACCTGCTTTCTTGAGTAATCATTAACATACAGGATCTCCTATACTTTTTCCTTTACTTACGATCCCCTAGTGGGATTAACTATTTAATCACTTATTTTGCCCCTTTACTCTGTCCCTATCGGAACCAAAGCTGCTTCATGAAAACTAGAAATTCACTGGAAGTAAGTACATTGATCAGCCCTTCCATGATAAATTCAAACATCTATCTCAAGAAATATCGATTGTACACGATGTGTTCTGCCTGGCCTGTTCTGTTTCCAACAGTTGGGAAGATGTTGGGAAGGGAAATTTCTAGAGATGTGTATTGTTTACTGCATACATCCTTGGCATTTTATAGTAGCATTTGACAAGTGACCCCTAACATAAATTGATTTAGATCCTGAAGAAAAGTCATTTTAACCAAAATCTTTATCCAAGATCTTAATCCACCTGTATTCAAATAAACCATTGCCAAGGTTTGAATAATTCTAAAGTGGTACATTTTTAAGAATTAGCATGTATCAGTTAGCTACTGCCACCAGGCACTCTTCTAAGAATATTATATGCATAATTTTATTTAATTTTTTCAGTATAATGAGATAGATAATATTTATCTCCATTTTGCAGATGAATAAATTGAGGCTTTGAGAAGACAAGAAATATTCCTAGGTTCCCAAAGCTAGTGAGTAGAGAAGCCAAGTCTATTTGTCTCCACATGCTGCTCAACTATATGATACGCTGTGCCTATAATGGCATTTCTACATTTTAATATCTGGAACAGCATGGTATTGAAAGGAAGAGCACTGTATTGAGGGTCCTCCTTTTTTGAGTTCCAAAGCTGATTATAAAACTAGCTGTGGATTCCTGATCAAACCATCCCTGTCTCCCGCCCTCAACGACTTATTCTGATTGTGAGAGATTGAATTAGGTGATCTTTCAGATTCTTCTAATTCAGTAATTTGCCCAGAAGATAGGAAGAAAACTGAATAAACTAATTCCCACTAAGCTATCAACGACCATCTTCTGACCCTTCAGGGGCATTTGCATTTTCCAAGAGGAAGTAAAAGATGTCAGGCAACTAGGATTTTTGCCATCCCTTATTTCACCTGTAGTGGCTATCCAGTTTTCCCCAATCTTTACCAGCCTTTCTTTTTCATTTGCTTCTTCTGTTTATTGTTCAGCTAAAGATTCTATTAGCCATATGCTGAAATCCAGGAGAGATATAAGATCATTTTAAAATGTAAGATTTCAAAACACCGAAATTGAAAACAAACCCAGTGAAGAAGTAGGGGAAAAGACCCTTCTGTGAGTCCATAGTAGAAGATGTATTTGAGTAAACTTATTTATCACTATTAGTCAGGGTTACCCATTTCTTAGCACCTGTTTTCATCCCAATGTCCAAATGACACTAGAAATGGTCAATGTTATACTTCTCCATAGTACGCAGTCAATACAGTGAAGTGAAGTGAAGTCGCTCAGTCGTGTCCGACTCTTTGCGACCCCATGGACTGTAGCCTACCAGGCTCCTCCCTCCATGGGATTCTCCAGGCAAGAGTACTGGAGTGGGTTGCCATTTCCTTCTCCAGGGGATCTTCCTAACCTTTAGAACTTACTATTTTTCAGCATCATTACAAACAGGCTAAAAACCTTGGATGGGGCAGTTGAAGAGTTGTGAATACCTCTTTTTTCTCTTAGACAACAGAAAAAGTACTCTTATTGTGGTGCATACCTAAGTTACTGATCTTTCACAAACAGTATCCTAGAGTAAATTTACCTGCTCCAGTTGTCTCTTAACTAAATCTCAGGTTTAGCAGAGTCATTTCTATAATAAGTCAAAGAGAAATAATATAGAATATTTAAGTTCTTCGGCTTGAGCAATAGACATACCTAGATTTGAAATTGCAGTGTCCTTTATGAGTTGTGTGTCCTTGAGATGTTTATTTAATTTAGTTAAAATTCACTTCTCGCCTCTGTAAAAGAATGGAAGCAAATGGTGTTAAAAAAAAAAAATTAACTGAATAAATTTTAAATACCTTACTGGCTGTATTCAACAATTCATGAATTGGGCAGCATCCAATCTAGCAGATAATAAAATGGAGCTCTGAGGAGCTGCACAGAATAGCTGACTTTTATAGGGAGAAGGGAGCAGGAACAAGGAAGTTATATACTAAACAAAAGAAAGCAGATTGGTTGTTCCAAGGTCACTCTCCTTTCTGTGTTTGCAGGGGTCTACCAGGAAGATTACTAACTAATGCCGATCAGGCGATTCCTGATTGACTGGTTTAAGAATGCACTTTTGAAGGAGCTGAAACTGTAAGTCTCAATTTGGTGATGTGGGGTTTGGCATAAATGATTCCCTGTTGGGCGTGTTGCCTTGTTTGCTACCAACGCATAATAAAGGACAGTGCCGCTTCATACTGATTGTGAGGGTCAAGTAGAATATTGCATTTAAAGCGGTCTCTGTTGAACAACAAGAATTATTTGGTAGCTTAAAGTTGGCTTTGGTAATGTCTAAAGATGTTCAACCTTTTTTCCTCCCTATATAATAACTTCAAAATTTTATTTTTCTTAATTTTTGGAATGTAATTACTTTGTCATGTTAGTTTCATTACAATGTCATGTTAGTTTCTGCTGTACAGCAAAGTGAATCAGCTATATGTATACATATATTCCCTCTTTTCTGGATTTCCTTCCCATTTAGGTCAGCATAGAGCACTGAGTAGAGTTCCCTAAGTTATACAGTAGGTTCTCACTAGTTATCTTAGAGCTTGATACACTAATTTAAATGCTTCCACTTAAAGATCAAAAGGGACACGTGACATTTCTTTGACATCACAAATTGAATGGCAGTTCCTAGACTATATTTTACTTAACCTCTTCCCAGACCAATGCTCGTGCTTCCTTTGTCACCTTCTAGTGATGGAAAAGTTTGTTTTATGGTTATGGAACAGTTAAACTTATTAATCCTGGAAATGGAGCTGAGTTCAAATATCCCACCCCACTCCCCTAACTATGTGACTATATGGAGGTTATTTTATCACTCTTTGCCTCAGTCTTTGCACAGGAAAAATAACGGACCAATAAGGCAATATCTCTAGCTAAGACTTTCACAAGCTCTGAAGTGAGTAAGACAGTAAACAGTTATTATGATGTGTGATCCAAGTGATGGAGGATGGCCTGGCTGCTAAGAAATCAGGTGCATGACAGGTTGAAGAACATCATCCTGAGAGCAAAGAAAGTAACTTCTGACAGTTGGGATTGAAAGGCTGTCTTCACCCCTTATGGCCTGGGTAACCTTGGGCAAGGTGCTCAAACTTTCTATCCCTCAGTATCCTCATCTTCGAAATGGAAACTACAAGGATATCTACCCCATAGAATTGACATGAGGATGAAATAAGGCAAAGCATTTAAAATTGAGACTGCCACTTAGTTATAAATAACAGCTGCCATTAATTGGATTTTATTAAATTCTGTGCCATTTTATTTATTAAATAAAAGAGCCTATGCTACTTTTCAAAGTATATGCAAAATTTATGACTTGAAACTCTTATCAAAGCCTCAAAATTCTATAGCCTACTGCCCACCGACATTTCTGTTTGTATATCTTGCATTACAGTTTGGAAGTCTTAAATTGGTCTTGTTTTACTTTTAAACTCTGTGTTTCTTCTATAGATTTCTCAGCTTCAATCACTGGTACTCCATCGACCCAAGTACCCAAGCCAGAAACATGAGGACCCTCCTAGACTTTTCCTTCTTTCTCACCATCACTCCCCACTTGTGAACAGTCACTGGATTCTGCCACTTTTCCCTCCTAATATATTCATCTATCCATACTCCAAGGAGTGAGTCCAACAAGGGCAGGGATTATAGGTCAGTTCAGTCACTTAGTCATGTCTGACTCTTTGTGACCCTTGGATGGCAGCACACCAGGCTTCCCTGTCCATCACCAACTCCAGGAGACTACTCAAACTCATGTCCGTTGAGGCAGTGATGCCATCCAACCATGTCATCCTCTGTCGTCTCCTTCTCCTCCTGCATTCAGTCTTTCCCAGCATCAGGATCTTTTTCCAGTGAGTCACTTCTTCACATCAGGTGGCCAAAGTATTGGTGTTTCAGCTTCAGTCCTTCCAATGAATATTCAGGACTTATCTCCTTTAGGATGGTCAGGTTGGATCTCCTTGCAGTCCAAGGGACTCTCAAGAGTCTTCTCCAACATCATGGTTCAACCGCATCAATTCTTCTGTGCTCAGCTTTCTTTATAGTCCAACTCTCACATCCATATATGACTACTGGAAAAACCATAGCCTTGACTAGACAGACCTTTGTTGGCAAAGTAATGTCTCTGCTTTTGAATATGCTATCTAGGTTGGTCATAACTTTTCTTCCAAGGAATAAGCGTCTTTTAATTTCATGGCTGCAATCAGCATCTGCAGTGATTTTGGAGCCCCCCAAAATAAAGTCAGCCACTGTTTCCACTGTTTCCCCATCTATTTCCCATGAAGTGATGGGACCAGATGCCATGATCTTCATTTTCTGAATGTTGAGCTTTAAGCCAACTTTTTCACTTTCCTCTTTCACTTTCAAGAGGCTCTTTAGTTCTTCTTCACTTTCTGCCATAAGGGTGGTGTCATCTGCATATTTGAGGTTACTGATGTTTCTCCCAGCAATCTTAATTCCAGCTTGTGCTTCTTCCAGCCTAGTGTTTCTCATGATGTACTCTGCATATAAGTTAAATAAGCAGGGTGACAATATACAGCCTCGACGTACTCCTTTTCCTGTTTGGAACCAGTCTGTTGTTCCATGTCCAGTACTAACTGTTGCTTCCTGACCTGCATATAGGTTTCTCAAGAGGCAGGTCAGGTGGTTTGGTATTCCCATCTCTTTCAGAATTTTCCACAGTTTATTGTGATCCACACAGTCAAAGGCTTTGGCATAGTCAATAAAGCAGAAATAGATGTTTTTCTGGAACTCTCTTGCTGTTTCCATGATCCTGCAGATGTTGGCAATTTGATCTCTGGTTCCTCTGCCTTTTCTAAAACCAGCTTGAACATCAGGAAGTTCACAGTTCACGTATTGCTGAAGCCTGGCTTGGAGGATTTTGAGCATTACTTTACTAGCATGTGAGATGAGTGCAATTGTATGGTAGTTTGAGCATTCTTTGGCATTGCCTTTCTTTGGAATTGGAATGAAAACTGTCCTTTTCCGGTCCTGTGGCCACTGCTGAGTTTTCCAAATTTGCTGGCATATTGAGTGCAGCACTTTCACAGCATCATCTTTAAGATTTGAAATAACCCAACTGGAATTCCGTCACCTCCGCTAGCTTTGATCGTAGTGATGGTTCCTAAGGCTCCCTTGACTTCGCATTCCAGGATGTCTGGCTCTAGGTGAGTGATCATACCATTGTGATTATCTGGGCCATGAAGATCTTTTTTGTACAGTTCTTCTGTGTATTCTTGCTACCTCTTCTTAATATCTTCTGCTTCTGCTAGATCCATACTATTTCTGTCCTTTATTGTGTCCACCTTTGTATGAAATGTTCCCTTGGTATCTAATTTTCTTGAAGAGATTTCTAGTCTTTCCCATTCTATTGTTTCCTGTTTCTTTGGATTGCTCACTGAGGAAGCCTTTCTTATCTCTCCTTTCTATTCTTTGGAACTCAGCCTTCAAATGGGTATATCTTTCCTTTTCTCCTTTGCTTTTTGCTTCCTTTAATTCACAGCTATTTGTAAGGCCTTCTCAGACAGCCATTTTGCGTTTTTGCATTTCCTTTACTTCGGGATGATCTTGATCACTGCCTACTGTACAATGTCAGGAACCTCTGTCCATAGGCACTCTGTCTATCAGATCTAATCCCTTGAATCTATTTGTCACTTTCACAGTATAATCATAAGGGATGTGATTTAGATCATACCTGAATGGTCTAGTGGTTTTCCCTACTTTCTTCAATTTACGTCTGAATTTGGTAATAAGGAGTTCATGATCTGAGCCACAGTCAGCTCCTGGTCTTGTTTTTGTTGACTATATAGAGCTTCTCTATCTTTGGCTGCAAAGAATATAATCAATCTGATTTTGGTATTGACCATCTGGTGATGTCCATGAGTAGAGTCTTCTCTTGTGTTTTAGAAGAGAGGTTTGCTATGACCAGTGTGTTCTCTTGGCAAAAGTCTATTATCTTTGCCCTGCTTCATTCTGTACTCCAAAGTCAAATTTGCCTGTTATTCCAGGTGTTTCCTGACTTCCTACTTTTGCATTCCAGTCCCCTATAATGAAAAGGACATCTCTTTTGGGTGTAGATCTTCATAGAACCATTCAACTTCAGCTTCTTCAGCATTATTGGTTGGGGCATAGACTTGGATTACTGTGATATTGAATGGTTTGCCTTGGAAATGAGCAGAGATCATCCTGTCATTTTTGAGATTGCATCCAAGTACTCCTTTTCAGACTCTTTTGTTGACTGTGATGGCTACTCCATTTCCCACAGTAGTAGATATTATAGTCATCTGAGTTAGATTCACCCATTGCAGTCCATTTTAGTTAGCTGATTCCTAAAATGTTGATGTTCACTCTTGCCATCTCCTGTTTGATCACTTCCAATTTGCCTTGATTCATGGTCCTAGCACTCCAGGTTCCTATGCAATATTGCTCTTTACAGCATCAGACTTTACTTCCAACACCAGTCCCATTCACTACTGGGTATTGTTTTTGCTTTGGCTCCATCTCTTCATTCTTTCTGGAGTTATTTCTCCACTGATCTCCAGTAGCATTTTGGACATCTACCAACCTGAGCAGTTCATCTTTAGTGTCCTATCTATCTTTTTGCCTTTTCATACTCTTCATGGGGTTCTCAAGGCAGGAATATTGAAGTGGTTTGCCATTCCCTTCTCCACTGAACCTTGTTTTTTCAGAATTCTCCACCATGACCCATCTGTCTTGGGTAGCCCTACACGGCATGGCTCATAGTTTCATTGAGTTAGACAAGGCTGTGGTCTATGTGATAAGATTGGCTAGTTTTCTGTGATGGTGGTTTTCAGTCTGTCTGAAAGTGGATCTTGTTCTGATGGGCAGGGCCATACTCAGTAAATCTTTAATCCAATTTTCTATTTATGGGAGTCCTGTATTCCCTCCCTGTTTTTTGACCTGAGGCCAAACTATTGTGGAGGTAATGAAGACAATGGCAACCTCCTTCAAAATAGTCCTCGTTCACACTGGTACATGTGTAGTGCCCCCCGCCCTGCAGCAGGCCACTGCTGACCCATGCTTTCACCGAAGACTCCTGGACACTCATGGGCTGGTCTGGGTCAGTCTCTTGTGGGGTCACTGCTCCCTTCTCCTGGGTCCTGCTGCACACAAGGTATTGTTTGTACCCTCCAAGAGTCTGTTTCCCCTGACCTGTGTAAATTCTGGTGGCTCTATGATGGGATTAATGGCGCCTTTCTCCAAGTGGGCAATCCCCAGGCCTGCTGCACCCAGAGCCCCTGCCCCTGCCGCAGCCCACTGCTGACTGTACGTCTGCAGGAGACACTCACACACTGTTCTGTCTCAGTCTCTGTGGGGTCTTTGGGTCCTGGTGTGCACAAGGTTTGTCTGAGCCCTCTTTGAGTGTCTCTGGCAGGTATGGGGTTTGATTCTAAATGTGCTTTTGAGTATTACTCAGCCATTAAAAAGAATTCATTTGAATCAGTTCTGATGAGATGGATGAAACTGGAACCTATTATACAGAGTGAAGTAAGCCAGAAAGAAAAACACCAATACAGTATACTGACACATATATATGGAATTTAGAAAGATGGCAATGATGACCCTGTATGCGAGACAGCAAAAGAGACACAGATGTATAGAACGGACTTTTGGACTCTGTGGGAGAGGGAGAGGGTGGGATGATTTGGGAGAATGGCATTGAAACGTGTATACTATCATGTAAGAACGAAGCACCAGCCTATGTTCGATACAGGATACAGGATGCTTGGGGCTGGTGCACGGGGATGATCCAGAGAGATGATATGGGGTGGGAGGTGGGAGGGGGATTCAGGATTGGGAGCTCATATACACCCATGGTGGATTCATGTCAATGTATGGCAAAACCAATATGGTATTGTAAAGTAAAATAAAGTAAAAATAAAATTAAAAAAAAAAATAAATGTGCTTTTGCCCCTCCTACCATCTTGCTGGGGCTTCTCCTTTTCCCTTGGATGTAGAGTATCTCCTCAGTTACAGTTTTATAATTGCTTCATGTATACTCTTAGAGCTGGAGATAATGAGCCAGCCAGTAGTACTTATGATTAAATGGATGAGACAGCTATTTCACAAATAACTGGAGGTATTTCTCACTTAATTTTAAGTCATTATTAGTGCTGAGGAGGAAAAGTATAGAAAGCAACGTGAGTGTATCAAAATGGCATGACATACATGTGAGAAACCTGAGGCCCTGACTAGGTCCAAGGGATTTACTTTCAGAGTCTGGAGCCAACCAAATGTCTTCTGACCCCTTGAACTGGAGACTTTTACCCCAATCCCTTTTGTCTTATCCAAACAAAAGCAAATCCTTGTCCACAGAGGAGCCTGGCAACGGGAGGTCTCCTCAAAGAATGTGTTCTCATCAAGGCAGCAATGCCGCAGTTCAGTTCCTATCTTCAAACCCAGAGCAAGAGTTAACAGGGTCATGATGGCATTTAGTGTCTGTAGGATTACTAAATCCTGTGGATTGGACCTCCTTAATTCCTCTGGAATCCATTAATTTCTCTCCATTCTCATTGCCTCTGATCTAACTCAAGGTAGCATTCCCAGGCGGTGCAGTGGTAAAGAACCTACTTGCTCATGTAGGAGACATGTGTTTGATCCCTGGTTCAGGAAGATTCCTTGGAGGAGGGCTTGACAAACCACCACAATATTCTTGCCTGGATAGTCCCATGGACAGAGGGCCCTGGAGGGCTATAGTCATGGGGTTGCACAAGTATAGGACACAACTGAGCACACACACAGCATTTCTTACTACCAAATTATTGCCACGGTCACCTCCTCACTGCCCAATATCCTCTCTAGAAATCCCAGTCCCTTCCATCTGTTTTAAATTTGTTTAAAATAAATATTTAACTATGCTCCTCCATAGGCTAAATTTCTTCAGTGGCTTATGAGCAAACCTGAAATCCTAAACAATACTGACATGCCCCTGCATCTGAAGTCTTGCCTTTCTCCATTGCTCTTCTTTTTCTCTACAGAAGGTCGTCTCCTTCCACTCACTTGGGATCTTCATGGCTCTTACTCCTACCTGGGAAACTCTCACCCAAGCCCCCTGTCTTTAAGCCTCATCTTGCACAAAAGACCTTTGAATTCTTCCCCCACCATCACCACGCATGCACACATACCAATGATTCCCAACTTCAGTATTCAAAAGAAAGACCGAAGTAGTCTGTTAAAACTGTAGCTTCCCAGGGCCCATATCCAGAGTATCTCAGGTATTGATCCAAGCATTTTACATTTTTACTAACACATATCCCAGGGATTTCTGGCCAGGTGGCTCTCAGACCACACTTGGAGAAGCCCTGAGTGACGTTAGCTTCTTTTACTAAATGATGATAGAGTACCTTTATTATAGCCTCCATGAAAGTCCCTCATTATTCATTTCAGGTCTGTGGGCCTCACTAACGTGTGTGCACTGCTACGGCAGCAGCCGGTGTTGTTTAGCCACAATCCAGAGCAGAGTGGATGCTTCATAAATGTTTGTTGAATTGATGGTGATCCCTTACTTTTGTAAACCACACTTTTGTATCCCCACTTTTGTAATTTATGAAGAACAATACATGTAAACCAGGAAACAGGTGCTGTGAGAAGAGGCGGGGTGTCGCACTGCGTAAGGCACCAGGCTTGAACTCTTGGGAAGGCCCTGACTTCTGGAAGGTGGCTAATCTGCTTGTTAAAGCTCATTGATTTTAGCTGCCTCCACTCGGGTCTCTTCCTTCTCCTCCTCCACATACTCTGGTAACACTCAAGCCTTAATTGAACAGTGAAGTTCCTGTCACCTTCCAGTGACTCTGCTGATGAGCTGTCAAAATAGAAAACACCAGGGACGAAATGCTGCTCAGCAAAAAGTCTCCTGCTGAATCAAACATTCCACAGCCGCGCTATGCTCTAAGAGGTCAGTCTTTGGGGATGAACGGTAGTTGATGAGGAAATTGAATTATCATTCCCATGGGCTTCTTTCCACTTCCACAGAAGCATTTCACTCGGAATGGACTGACTGATCCCTAAAATCTCAAACCTGCCTCATGTGACTAAGAGGAAGCAATGAACCCAGGTCACATTGTCAACAGGTTGTGTAGAAAGTGTAACAGGCTCAACATTCTTGAGTTAACAATCCTGAGTGAACCAAAGCACCTGGGCACATTGTTGTTCAGTCACCAAGTCACATCCAGCTCTTTTAGAGACCCCATGGACTGTAGCCCGCCAGGCTCCTCTGTGCATGGAATTCTCCAGGCAAAAGTGCTGGAGTGGGCTGCCCTTTCTTTCAGCAGGGGATCCTCTTGACCCAGGGAATGAACCCGAGTCTCCTGAATTGGCATGTAGATTCTTTACCGCTGAGCCACCAGGGAAGCCCAAGGTACTTGGTGGTAGTTTGTTAATGGAGAGTTAGGACTATCAAAAAATGAAAGTTCTAGGACGTACCCTTGTAGATTGTGAACCAGGATATCTTAGGCTGGCCTTCCTAGTTCCATTTACAAAAGTACCTCTCCTAATAATCCTAGTGCAAGTGGTCCTCAGACCACACCTTGAAAACTAGTGTTTTGACTTAGATGAGTTAGGTGTATTTTCTGAACCTCAGTTTCTTCAAGTGCAAAATAGAGCTGAAAACTCTAGCCTGACCTACTTCATAGGTCTGTTTGAGGGGATTGTGAATTTTGTGACAATTCTAAAGTGCTATAAACATATAGAGATTTTTGTTACTAGCTTTGTTGATGACAGTGTCATTATTTCTAGGAAATGTATGAATTGCAATAGAGGCTTTCTAAATGTAACTGTGTAACCCAAAGGAATACCTAAAAACTGAAATTTAAAGGTTAAATGAATTAATGAGGTATAGGCCATATCTGTCTTGATTTATGATCTATCTTCAGAGTTTGACATGGAATAAGTGCTCAAAAAAGCTGTTGAAATGAGTAAAGGATGTGCTGGCTCTTTGATAGCTAGTATTTGTTGCTGTTCAGCTGCTAGGTCGTGTCCAACTCTTTGCAATCCTATATTTTTCACCACACCAGGCTTCCCTGTCCTTCACCATCTCCCAGAGTTTGCTCAAAGTCATGTCCATTGAGTCAATGATGCCATCCAACCATCTCATCCTCTGCCGCCCCTTCTCCTCCTGCCCTCAATCTTTCCCAGCATCAGGGTCTTTTCCAACTAACTCCCCCAACTGCCTCCTGAGGTTTGCTCACTTCAGCTTCCTTCACCAGGACGAGCACTGGATATGCAAAGCATCAGGGGCCCACAGGAACAGTGATTTTATTGACTTAAGATCCCTCCTTCCTGAGCACCAGCTTCCTGCTGAGCACTCTCCTGGGCCTGCAGCGTCACTTGTGGATTTGTTTTCTGGATAGACATCACAGGAGAGAACCACATTTTGGGGATGGAAGAGAATTTTCTTGAAAAACACCTCCTTGTAAATGCCTTGCTCCTTCAAAGGAAGGGATGACGGGATCCCTATCTATGTGGCAGGGATAACCTTCCCAGATCCTCTAAGA
Source organism: Cephalophus harveyi (assembly GCA_006410635.1). Taxonomy (NCBI): domain Eukaryota; kingdom Metazoa; phylum Chordata; class Mammalia; order Artiodactyla; family Bovidae; genus Cephalophus; species Cephalophus harveyi. The sequence continues at coordinate 173,453 of SJYT01070571.1, read as the reverse complement.
ATATCAACCTCCCTTTTCCCCACACCATCCTTTTATGCTTACCTGTATTCTGGCATGTCTATTAGTCCTTAGCATAGACAGAATTTCTGAACCCCCTTTGTGTTCAATAAAAGGCAGTGTGCTAGGTAGAAAACAGAAAGAGCAGGTGGGTGGTTCCAGTCTGCAGGGGCAGTGCTGGGAGACCTGCCAACTGCAGCAAGGGAGGCTAAATCGTCATGGCAACAAGCGAGTTGATCACTTAGGCACCATAACCCACTCCATAGACACAGCCTTCACGGACAAAAGGAACGCACATCCCTCCTGAGGGCTTTGAAATTAATGCAGGGGCTGCCTTCTCTACAAGGTGCCTAAATTTCTGGTCTATTTTAGAGTTTTGTTATTCTCTTTCAGGCTTCTTTGAAATCTCAAGGAAGCAATTAAACTGCACATAATGCTTTTGTAAGAAAGAACAATCGTTTCCTTTTAAGCTCTATAGCACTATTTGTATTTGTTTATTTGATAACTATTTACTGAATATGAAATTAGAGATATATTCTATCCTCAAGTCCTTTTAGTCTAGAAGGAAAATAAAGACATAAGCAGAAATTCCTATAATTAAAAAAAGGAGTAGGCCCTGATAAAGGTTCTTTAGGTGCTTTGCATTCACAGATTTAATATTCATGATTTTGATGATTCAAAAGTTATTGCAGTGACCCATGGCATGATAGAAAGTTAGATGATTGAATTCTGTGTGGGGCAAGACTGGTATTTAAGAGTAAATCACATCATTGGTAAATGAACTAAGCTGTCTTCCTCCTATCTCTGTAGTGTGGCTTGGTTGCTTTCTCTTCATTGGCATCTGAAGAGCTACTATTAGTAAGCATCCGGAGTGTTGATAAAGATTTTATTTCTAAATGTCTGACTTTTTGTGGAAAGTGATATGGTGGTATTCTTGAAGATATTATGTGGCTTTCTTGAAGATATAAATATAGACTGAAGTGTTAAGTCTCTTCAGTCACGTCTGACTCTTTGTGACCCTATGAACTGTAGCCCGCGAGGCTCCTCTGTCCATGGAATTTTCCAGGCAAGATTACTGGAGTGGGTTGCCATGCTCTCTTCCAGGAGACCTTCCTGACCCAGGGATTGAACCTGCCTCTCTTTTGTCTCCTGCATTGGCAGGCAGTTTCTCTACCACTAACACCACCTGGGAAGTCTCTTTCGAATATTAAGGATTTATTTTAGTGATAAAGGATATTAGAAATTTAAAAAAGGAAGTTCACTTGGTAGAGAAGATGGATATTTTGAGAGGAACTTTAAGGAGTAAGTGGCAACGAAATCAGCTTTGAATGGAAAGAGTTTTCCTATTTTGAGGGAAGGTATAGAAATGTGCACAGATTAAATCAACAATGAAATACCACTAACACATCTGGGCTTCCCTTATGGCTCAGCTGGTAAAGAATCTGCCTGCAATGTGGGAGATCTAGGTTCAATCCCTGGGTTGGGAAGATCCCCTGGAAAAGGGAAAGGCTACCCACTCCAGTATTCTGGCCTGGAGAATTCCATGGACTGTACAGTCCATGGGGTCACAAAGAGACACGACTGAGCGACTTTCACACTTCAATACATCTATGAAAATGACTTAAAACTGTCAATAACAAATGCTCACAAGAATGTGGAACCATGGGAACTCTCATTGATTGATGGTATGAATCCAAAATGGTCCAGCTACTTGGAAAGACACTTTGTCAGTTTCCTGCAAAGATAAATATAGTCAAAATCATAGGTATTTTGTTTAAAGCAGTTTATTAATCATTAGTAATAAATGGAAGCAACCAAGATGTCCTTTAATAGGTGAACGGATAAACCATGATACAGCCATAGAATGGAATGTTATTTAGTGATAACAAGAGATGAGCTATTAAGCTAACAAAAAGACAAGGAAGAACCTTAAATGCATATTGCTAAGTAAAGAAACCATATGAAAAGGGTACATATTACATGATTCGAATCATATTCTAATAATCCTAGTGCAAGTGGTCCTCAGACCACACCTTGAAAACTAGTGTTTTGACTTAGATGAGTTAGGTGTATTTTCTGAACCTCAGTTTCTTCAAGTGCAAAATAGAGCTGAAAACTCTAGCCTGACCTACTTCATAGGTCTGTTTGAGGGGATTGTGAATTTTGTGACAATTCTAAAGTGCTATAAACATATAGAGATTTTTGTTACTAGCTTTGTTGATGACAGTGTCATTATTTCTAGGAAATGTATGAATTGCAATAGAGGCTTTCTAAATGTAACTGTGTAACCCAAAGGAATACCTAAAAACTGAAATTTAAAGGTTAAATGAATTAATGAGGTATAGGCCATATCTGTCTTGATTTATGATCTATCTTCAGAGTTTGACATGGAATAAGTGCTCAAAAAAGCTGTTGAAATGAGTAAAGGATGTGCTGGCTCTTTGATAGCTAGTATTTGTTGCTGTTCAGCTGCTAGGTCGTGTCCAACTCTTTGCAATCCTATATTTTTCACCACACCAGGCTTCCCTGTCCTTCACCATCTCCCAGAGTTTGCTCAAAGTCATGTCCATTGAGTCAATGATGCCATCCAACCATCTCATCCTCTGCCGCCCCTTCTCCTCCTGCCCTCAATCTTTCCCAGCATCAGGGTCTTTTCCAACTAACTCCCCCAACTGCCTCCTGAGGTTTGCTCACTTCAGCTTCCTTCACCAGGACGAGCACTGGATATGCAAAGCATCAGGGGCCCACAGGAACAGTGATTTTATTGACTTAAGATCCCTCCTTCCTGAGCACCAGCTTCCTGCTGAGCACTCTCCTGGGCCTGCAGCGTCACTTGTGGATTTGTTTTCTGGATAGACATCACAGGAGAGAACCACATTTTGGGGATGGAAGAGAATTTTCTTGAAAAACACCTCCTTGTAAATGCCTTGCTCCTTCAAAGGAAGGGATGACGGGATCCCTATCTATGTGGCAGGGATAACCTTCCCAGATCCTCTAAGAATATCAACCTCCCTTTTCCCCACACCATCCTTTTATGCTTACCTGTATTCTGGCATGTCTATTAGTCCTTAGCATAGACAGAATTTCTGAACCCCCTTTGTGTTCAATAAAAGGCAGTGTGCTAGGTAGAAAACAGAAAGAGCAGGTGGGTGGTTCCAGTCTGCAGGGGCAGTGCTGGGAGACCTGCCAACTGCAGCAAGGGAGGCTAAATCGTCATGGCAACAAGCGAGTTGATCACTTAGGCACCATAACCCACTCCATAGACACAGCCTTCACGGACAAAAGGAACGCACATCCCTCCTGAGGGCTTTGAAATTAATGCAGGGGCTGCCTTCTCTACAAGGTGCCTAAATTTCTGGTCTATTTTAGAGTTTTGTTATTCTCTTTCAGGCTTCTTTGAAATCTCAAGGAAGCAATTAAACTGCACATAATGCTTTTGTAAGAAAGAACAATCGTTTCCTTTTAAGCTCTATAGCACTATTTGTATTTGTTTATTTGATAACTATTTACTGAATATGAAATTAGAGATATATTCTATCCTCAAGTCCTTTTAGTCTAGAAGGAAAATAAAGACATAAGCAGAAATTCCTATAATTAAAAAAAGGAGTAGGCCCTGATAAAGGTTCTTTAGGTGCTTTGCATTCACAGATTTAATATTCATGATTTTGATGATTCAAAAGTTATTGCAGTGACCCATGGCATGATAGAAAGTTAGATGATTGAATTCTGTGTGGGGCAAGACTGGTATTTAAGAGTAAATCACATCATTGGTAAATGAACTAAGCTGTCTTCCTCCTATCTCTGTAGTGTGGCTTGGTTGCTTTCTCTTCATTGGCATCTGAAGAGCTACTATTAGTAAGCATCCGGAGTGTTGATAAAGATTTTATTTCTAAATGTCTGACTTTTTGTGGAAAGTGATATGGTGGTATTCTTGAAGATATTATGTGGCTTTCTTGAAGATATAAATATAGACTGAAGTGTTAAGTCTCTTCAGTCACGTCTGACTCTTTGTGACCCTAGGAACTGTAGCCCGCGAGGCTCCTCTGTCCATGGAATTTTCCAGGCAAGATTACTGGAGTGGGTTGCCATGCTCTCTTCCAGGAGACCTTCCTGACCCAGGGATTGAACCTGCCTCTCTTTTGTCTCCTGCATTGGCAGGCAGTTTCTCTACCACTAACACCACCTGGGAAGTCTCTTTCGAATATTAAGGATTTATTTTAGTGATAAAGGATATTAGAAATTTAAAAAAGGAAGTTCACTTGGTAGAGAAGATGGATATTTTGAGAGGAACTTTAAGGAGTAAGTGGCAACGAAATCAGCTTTGAATGGAAAGAGTTTTCCTATTTTGAGGGAAGGTATAGAAATGTGCACAGATTAAATCAACAATGAAATACCACTAACACATCTGGGCTTCCCTTATGGCTCAGCTGGTAAAGAATCTGCCTGCAATGTGGGAGATCTAGGTTCAATCCCTGGGTTGGGAAGATCCCCTGGAAAAGGGAAAGGCTACCCACTCCAGTATTCTGGCCTGGAGAATTCCATGGACTGTACAGTCCATGGGGTCACAAAGAGACACGACTGAGCGACTTTCACACTTCAATACATCTATGAAAATGACTTAAAACTGTCAATAACAAATGCTCACAAGAATGTGGAACCATGGGAACTCTCATTGATTGATGGTATGAATCCAAAATGGTCCAGCTACTTGGAAAGACACTTTGTCAGTTTCTTCCAAAGATAAATATAGTCAAAATCATAGGTATTTTGTTTAAAGCAGTTTATTAATCATTAGTAATAAATGGAAGCAACCAAGATGTCCTTTAATAGGTGAACGGATAAACCATGATACAGCCATAGAATGGAATGTTATTTAGTGATAACAAGAGATGAGCTATTAAGCTAACAAAAAGACAAGGAAGAACCTTAAATGCATATTGCTAAGTAAAGAAACCATATGAAAAGGGTACATATTACATGATTCAAATCATATGACTTTCTGGAAAAGGTGAAACCATAGAGATAATGAAAGAGCAGTTGTTGCCAGGATGTCAGGGGAATGGGACAGGATTGAATAGATGAAACGCATAGTTTTCTTTTAGGGTAGTAAAAATGTTCTATATGATACCATAATAGATACCATGTAGATACATGACATTATGCATTTGTCAAAATCCATTGAAGTTTATAGCATAAAAATTATGAATTGTAATGCATTGATAGATAAATCATTTAGGAGGTGGAGTGAGCCCAGAAGGTTGTAGAGTTTGACAAGAGAATCTGACTGTGAAAACAACTTTACTGAAGAGGGTGGTGCAAAAAGGTGCTGACCTAAGTAACCTAGGAAATGAGTCAGAAAGTCTAAAGACAAAAGAAACTACATACAATGACTATTCTCTAGTTGGTAAAATTGTATCTCATAGAGACAGAGGTTAACAATTATGATACTGTTATACATGTAAACTGGAACCAAATGACTAAGTAACTGGGTGGCAGATGTGGGAGCCAGGTCTCTCACTGTAGGTGTAGGAGTTTATAGATAAGGAGAGAAAGCTAGAATGATTCATCTGGTGATGGATTAAAGTTGGAGACATAAATCTGAACTCATAATGAATGTTGTAAAGGCATATATGACTTCATATAGAAATAGTGGTCTGTGTGTGTTTACAGGTTAGTGAACACACATGTATTTCCTTGTTCTATCACCTAAGAAGATCTAGAAACAATGACACCTCAGTAAGTGTGTACATCTACACCCAGATCTTGATTTCAAATACCATTTTCCAGTAAAATAGACCAGGGCAGAAAATATGCGAGATAAGCTGGGACTACTTTTCAGTGCCAAAAAGGAAGTGCTTAAAAACTGCAGACCCATGTTGTTGTGGATATGTCAGAGGGACACAGAAGCTAAGAGAGTTTCCAATGGAGAAAGCAGAATTAATTTGACAAAAAAAATAAGGTATTAGATTTTAACCCACAGTATAAAGTAAATATCAACAATGTATCTGTGCTGATACACACACACACACACACACACACACACACACAGGTGAATAAATATACTGGGGAAAAGGGACACATCACCCATGCAGAAGAATTCCAAATAATTTATGAGATAATCCACTTTCAAGGAGCAGAATAACTCTTTACTCAAGTGTCAGCTGTGCATAATGACTTCCTTCTCAAGAACACAGTATGGGAAGGGTGAAAAGGTGTAATTTTACAATAGAGAAACTTGACATGCACCTCATGTTGATAGTACAGTTTTGATATGATGCAAGTGGTACTTGATCCCTGGTCTTGTTCACCAAAACCCCTCATAACTCCAATATAACACTATAGAGGAAAAAAATACCAGTCAAATTATAGTAGAGAACATTCTATAAAGCATGACCAATACTCTTCAAAACTGTCAAAAGACATCACAAGCAAGGGAAGTCTGAGAAACTGTCACACCAAGAGAACTTAAAGAAACATGATACCTACAAAAGAAAAGGGACATTAAATAAAAGCTTTCTTCAGAAGTCTGAATAAAGTATGGGATTTAATTGATAATAATTTATCAATATCAGTTTAATAGTTATAACAAATATACCAACTAAAAGTAGATGTTAACAATGGAGAACTTGTGTGTGGGATACATAATAACTCCCTGTACGACCTTCTTATTTTCTTTTTCTGTAAATCTGAAATGGTTCTTAAAAATGTCTGTGTTTTTTGAAACATAGGGGGCAGAATTATTGGGGGAATAGTAAATAGTTGGGTTGGAAGAGGGACTGTATAGTACTGCAGTGGGAAATCAGGCAGAGATCATATAATGGAAAACATTACTGTCTACTCTCATAGACAGTATCTGGCACAAAGACAGAATTATAGATCAATGGAACAAAATAGAAAGCCCAGAGATAAATCCACACACCTACGGACACCTTATCTTTGACAAAGGAGGCAAGAATATACAATGGAGTAAAGACAATCTCTTTAACAAGTGGTGCTGGGAAAACTGGTCAACCACTTGTAGAAGAATGAAACTAGATCACTTTCTAACACCACACACAAAAATAAACTCAAAATGGATTAAAGATCTAAACGTAAGACCAGAAACTATAAAACTCCTAGAGGAGAACATAGGCAAAACACTTTCCGACATAAATCACAGCAGGATCCTCTATGATCCACCTCCCAGAATACTCGAAATAAAAGCAAAAATAAACAAATGGGATCTAATTAAAATTAAAAGCTTCTGCACAACAAAGGAAACTATAAGCAAGGTAAAAAGACAGCCTTCTGAATGGGAGAAAACAATAGCAAATGAAGCAACTGACAAACAACTAATCTCATAAATGGCACATTTTAATGAATTCTCAGGATATCTGGAAAGCTCTTGCTATCCAGAAAAATAGGGTAGATGTTTTTATTACTACCACTTCCACCTTCTCTGTCTTGAGTATATTCACGCTGCCCAGTTCTACAACCACCGTCCCATGACCATGCAGCTCCAAACCATTATGGTAAAAGGAGTAAGGATGAAGATAGAGATTATATCTTTGATACATCTTTTAGCACCTATTGGACTTCCCTGGTGGCTCAGACAGTTAAGCGTCTGTCTACAATGTGGGAGACCTGGGTTCGATCCCTGGGTTGGGAAGACCTGGGTTCGATCCCTGGGTTGGGAAGATCCACTGGAGAAGGAAATGGCAATCCACTCCAGTACTATTGCCTGGAAAATCCCATGGACAGAGGAGCCTGGTAGGCTACAGCCCATGGGGTTGCAAAGAGTCAGACATGACTGAGTGACTTTACCTTTAGCGCCTATTAGGTCAAGACTGCTTACCTCCAGGCTTCTTACTGTAAAACCTAATTGACTGTCTTTATTACTTAAACCACTGCTGATCATCTATGTTGTTAGTTGATTATGAAAGTATTCCTAATGGAGTGACTTTGGAGGCCAAGATAGACAGAACTTCATTTGCCAGGCAGTGGGGAGCTCATCTTAGCATTTGATTCATTCATTCATTCATCTTCTATAATCATTCAGCCATTTAGGTTTTCCAGTTCAGCCAAAGTGTTAACATTTCCTATATGTCAGGCACAATTTTAGGTTTTATGGATATCCTTTTATTATCAACATTACATAGTTTGGTGGGGGGGGGCAGATAAATCAACCATTTTAGTGGTTCTTAAATGCTGAGGAGAGGAATAAATCAGGGGAAAAAGACAGAGATGAGTGTATTCTAGATCGATGGGTCAGGGCATCCTCATTGATAAGTCCACATTTAATAAGAAACCTAAATGAAGTGAAAGAGAACACCGTGTGTGTGCCTAGGGAGAAAACAGTCCAGACACAGGGAAGAACGGGGAAAGTGCTTGAATCATTACTGCACTCGAGGAAAAGCCAAGGGGCAGTGGAGTCGGGTGAGAATGAAAGGAGAGGACGGGAGGTAGGATATGACGTCACACCGAGAATGGGGCTGTCATAGACGGCCTCACAGGCCCTGGTGGACTTTGGCTCAGCAGAGGGTAAGCATGAAGCCACTGGGGAATACATAGGAAGAAAACGATGGCGTGGAAATGATGTTTTAACAAAAAAGAGACAAAAGGATGTTGGTTAGGGTTACTGACATTGCAATAATATGGGGAAAAGGTAATGGTCATTTCATCAAGAGTGATAAATGAAAAGCAGTCAGATTCTAAAAAATTACTTCTGTGTGTATTTCCTCTTGTAAACTAAACTGCAAGACCAGAGTGAACAGGGAACATATTTTAAACTTCTTTCCTGATGTCTTCTCTTGTCCTAACACATTGTGTATAGCAGGATAAAGAAATATGCTCTTGAAACGAACACAATTTCTTGAAGGGTAAAGACAGAGAGTGAGAAGGAAGTGCAGGTTGGCTTTAAGCACAGTCAGGGTACCAGATGTAGGCATTGCTAAGCCTTTTCTTCCTTTGAGCCCATCTGGCCTACCACTGAGAAGTAGCCCTGTACTCAGAGCCCAGCGCAGACACAACTGGGCCTCAGCATGTTCCACAAATCTGTTCCTACAAGAGGTGGGTGCCATCTCTAAGGCTATGTGGAAGAATCCTGGAGAAATCTTGTTTGAGAGGTGTCAGCAGACATATCCCAGTGCTTAGCGATTCACAAATTGCTTGAAAATGCAGCTGAGAAAACCTATGATCAATTTCCTTATAAGTGCTATTCATGAGGGCTATTTGGGGACAATCAACATATTATTCTGCAAGGCTTCCTTCTCAGGCACAACTCCAATTTTGTTTAATGAGAGTTTTCCTGAAGGCTCTTGCAACATGATCTCATATTATATAGATAATCAGCAGAACCTGCTCACCCCTTAATGCAAGCAACTGAGACCAAGAGCTGGAACGGCAGAGATAAAATCACAGCTTTACTACGTAGCCCATTAACTGGGTAAGAACTGCATCCTTAGGTCATAAATAGTTATTAGCCAGTTAATGATAGCTATAGTCAAATCGTTATATTTACATCTGATGAACAAGGATGAGGCCTTTTATAGTTTTTCAGCACTCAGACCGTTTACTATAGGGTTTTAATATTCCAAGCAGTAGAATTTCTAAAATTAAAAAGACCAGTCCTTCCACTGATCTTGAAGAAACACAGCAAATAAATATAAGAATTATATAAATGTTCTTAGACTATTCCACCTGATATTAATTCCTATCATCTTTGTGTTCCTAAAGTTCTTATATCTCATTGGAGGGGAATTGAGGCTGGAATCAAGTCTCCTGTCCACGTTGTGTGACTCTGCTTGGGTCATTTAACATTTAACTCTGCTTCAGTCATCTCACCTGTGACACGAGGTTAGACTAGCTCACCTCCAAGCTCTTTCTCACAGAAAATCCATGCTATGACACTGAGACTTTGTTCCCAACGGCAGAAACACACTGAGTCTTGATATGTTCTCTTGTGCTATTTTTAAAAGCAAATATTTTATCTTGTCCTATTTCCCTAAGTGGTTCCTGAAATTGAGAAATTTAAAATATTGGTTAAATCTAGCAATAACCCTTCTCCAGCAGTAGATGCAAATTAATCCACAATATATTGTTTGTGGTTGATTTTATACCCAAAGATATGTAGTTTGAGCTTGTTTTCTACCTTGTTTAACTAAGAGTTTATGCTTTAATTGGAGCTATTTGGATGAGGGAAGAATATTTGCTCTGGCAGGCTCTCTGATAAGTACAGAAAACAAAATGTGATCATTGGTATCACTGAAAGGTGAGCAGAGTCAGAAGTCTTCAGTTTAGAATTTCTGAAAACAGCTCTAGGAATTGAAGGTTAAACATTATGTTAACTGTGATTCTGCAACTTCTCTTCCCTCATCAATAGTTACCATTAGTCCAAATTTGAACTTATGTGCATAGGCTGAATGCTTGGATATATGAGAGATATGTAGTTAGGGGATGAAGTTTTACATGTATATCACAGCTAACAAGCATTTATTAAGGTTCATTATCACTTACTGTGCGTCCAGGTCCCAGTAAGTTACAGATGACTTAAGATACAATAGGAAGAGGATGACAATGTGATCATTGTCCTCAAGGATTTTCAGATTTAAGACTATAAGACTAAATATAGAATAATGGAAGTGTGTATAACCAATATTTGTTTGCTGAGTTCTGACACAAACTGCTATTGATGTTTTTCTGAACAGATAGAAGAATTAGGGAAGGCTTCCTTGATCTTAGGGGACCTTGAAGGAGGCTGGAGACTTGGAACGGTGATGATGAAGGGAAAGAAAGGGCATCCGCAGGTAGAGAGGCCTTCTCCCCAGACATATACTTTGAAGAAATGTCTCATTACAAAAAAATGTTATAAATAATGTCATTTCCTCAACTTTCTTCTTGCTCTGCTTTCCAGAATGAAAAGAAATATAACTGGACTGATAGTGCCAGGTGGCATGGCCGACTCAAGTGTGTTACCACAACTATCACGCATCCCTTCTTCCAGCATCCCACCCTGCTGCCTCCCCCCGCAAATACCAACCAAGACAGTTCCAGAAACTGGGAGCATTTATCTTTCCCTTTATCTTCGTCTCAGACTGCTTCTCTTCTCTTCCTACTTAGCCTTCTCTCACCTTGCAAAGCTTCCAGCTTGCCAGACCAAAAGGACCTCCCAACCAGTAGACACAGTAGGATTCCACTGCACAGCACCCAAGTCAAAGGGACACACAAACACAATAATCCTGTTTTCTTTCCTCCTAAGATTCCAGCTGCCCTTTGAAGTTAGTAACATTATTACATAGGCTAACTGTGGGGCCGGGGGTGGGGGGTGGGTGTGGAGGAAGGGATAAGATAATAAAAACCATATTCTTCTTTAATATAGAAAGAATCCTCTATTCTTACTAACATTTATTGACAGTTAAGTGAAATTATAGCTGTATTTCCATGGTTACCCCTTACCATATCTCTAATGTTTTAAGGAGCTACCTCTTTAGAGATTGCTGAGACTGTGTAGGTGAGACCCTCCCACAGTTATGTAATATTTAGGGACAGAAACAAAAAAACACATGTCTGGATCAAACTAATTGGCAGTTTTAGTTAAATAGAGAAGGACAGGTTAGTATCATGTTTTAAAATTGCAATAACCTGAAGACAGGGAAATAGACGAGCTACACTCTTTCTAAGCCTCACTGTGCTGAACAGGGCCAAGCGGGTACCCATCTCACAGAGTGTCTGTAATGATAATGTAGGAACAGGTTGCACACAGCAGCTGAGAGAGAGTATTTCCCTGAGTGTTAGCTTCTGCCTTTGGTGAAGGTAGTAGGTGTGAGTATCATGCAGGGAAATGCAAACAACACAGGGTTTGGAGTCACAGAATCCCACTTTGAATCTCAGCCTTGTCAATTACTGCATGGGATTGGATGAATAACTATCTGTGTGAACACAATTTTGAAAAACTAGAAAGTGGGTATTATAAGATCTCCTTTCAGTCTTACCTCATAGACTTTTTTAGGACCTCAGATGAAATAAGGCACATGAATGTGTGAGGTAAAGGGTGAAGTACTCTAAAATTGAACTTGTTTTGTTCTCAGCCATACATCCAACCAAGCTGGGGCCTACACAGCTTGGCTGCTTCTTGTGAACGTTTCCTATGCCTTCTTTCTGGAAGGATGCCACTGCCCAGGGCCCCAGAAACTTCTCCGTGAAATGAGTGATTAAAAGGGTCCAGTGATTTGCTTGGCTGACTGCATGCAGGATTGTATTTGGAAGGCATGGAAATCTAATCAGATTTTCTGACTTGTGAGACTGAGCAGCTCCAAATGCAATTTTTCGGAGTATCTCTCTGGAGCAGTTTATGGGCCAGTGGTGAGATGGTGTCAGCCTGGAGTCAGGAGCAGGTGGGGGTGGTCACGTGGGGCAGAGGAGCGAGCAATCAATAAAAAACTCAGGGAAGCAGAGGCCTCGTGGTGGCCTGCTGACTGCTTTTACAGTTTCCCGGGCTTTGTGACACTAATCTCTGAAAAGGGACTCATTTTGGAAGAATGGTCAGCCACCTACCCAATTAGTAAGATAAAGAGAATGGAATTTAAATCCTGGCTACATGGTAAGGGGATTCAAAATGCAATATACATTTCAGCAGGTAATCGAATTCATTCCAAAGCCTGGCGCTTCTTGCCACCTTAGTGAGTGGAGAGCCCATTACCATCGCCAAGAAGAAGGAAAGGGGTTGACACGTGTAAATTGCTTTGTCGGTTGATTGATTTGCAGATCAACTGCTCCAGAGTGATAGCAGGTTTCCCTCCATATTAGTCTATGTGTCGAAATAAATTTCCTAAGCGTGGCCTGAGCCCCCTGGATATTTTCAAGTCAGTGACTGCTGTCAGGTTCAAATTTATAGCAGAGGAGAGACGACCTTCAAAACCTACGTTTTCTATTTCTACACTTTCTGACTTTTAAGAATAAAAGTCTCCTTTAGAGGTGTTGTTGTATCTGGGCTGGAATGACAAGACCGCTCACTTGACAATGAATCCATGTATATAACGCTGGAAGTGGCTGTGCTCATTCTGTTTTGGTACATCCCTCTTTTAAAATCATGTCATTTAGAGGTTGAGAGCTCTACCGAGGTATTGAGGAAACACTGTCGATTGGTCAGAAAAGAAGAAAGTCAAATAGTGTGGGAAGCCTTTGATGCCAACTAGCCCCCGGCCCCGGTGGTAATCACAGTCACTTAGCATTCATTGGTTCAATGCACTGGGGCTGTGCACAAGGTTTTCTGCAAAAGAAAGGAAAATTGTTTGATACTGATGTGGATGGTGATCTTTGATAGTTCTTTGTCAGTAGTAGCTGCTGTGTGTCCTGTGTCTTTGTGGGTCTAGCTCAATCATGGCAGCACCACGGCAGAGTGAAAAGAACACTGCCCAGGCAGTCAGAAGACGAGGCACTGGCCCTATTCCTGCCCACGGTTAACGTGGGACTTCAGTAAAGTCATCTGCACACAATCTCTACCCAAGATTTGGGCCCACCTTTTGGCTTTAGTACTAAAAACATCTTTGGGGCTTCCCTGGTAGTCCAGTGGTTAAGACATTGCACTTCCAATGCAGGGAGCATGGGTTCAATCCCTGGTGGGAAAACTAAGATCCTACATTGTATGTGGCCAAAAGAATGAAGACCTTCCTTTCCCCAGACTCCGCGCCCAGTATCAGTACATCTCTTATTCCTTTATGGCAGCATCAGTTGCTGTGAACTGATTTATGCTCTTTCTTCCTCTCCTCTGACTCGTATATCTATCCATTAACAAATTTCCTTATTAACTAGAATGTACAAAGTGACATACTAACCAACATGTGGACAGAGCTCTCATTTAGACATCAATCTTGTCCTCAAGGAACTTACAGACATAATTTTGTTGTTCAGCTGCTCAGTCATGTCTGACTCTTTGTGACCCCATGGAATGCAGCACACCAGGCTTCCCTGTCCTTCACCATCTCCCAGAGTTTGCTCAAACTCATGTTCATTGAGTTGGTGAAACCATCCAACCATCTCATGCTCTGTTGTCCCCTTCTCCTCCTACCTTCAATCTTTCCAGCATCAGGGTCTTTTCTAAGCTTTGGCTTTTCACATTGTGTGGCCAAAGTATTAGAGCTTCAGCTTCAGCATCAGTCCTTCCAATGAATATTCAGGATTGATTTCTTTAGGATTGACTGCTTTGATCTCCTGGCTGTCCAAGGGACCCTCAAGAGTTTTCTCTAGCACCACAGTTCGAAGGCATCAATTCTTCGGTGCTCAGCTTTTCTCATTGTCCAGCTCTCGCATCTGTAAATGACTACCGTAGAACCATAGCTTGACTATACAGACCTTTATTGGCAAAGTAATGTCTCTGCTTTTTAATATGCTGTCTAGATTTGTCATAGCTTTTCTTCCAAGGAGCAAGCCTACGAATTACATTCTGCTCTTTCCTGTAGCTATAAATGCTTGTGTTTAAGAGACTAAGCCTGTATTTAAGAGAATATAACTCTTTCCTGTAGTTTTAAATAGCTGTATAAGAGAAGTTCAGATGTAGTGCCATTAGTACACAGAGAAGATAAAAAAACTTAATTCCAAGAGGCAATATCAGGGGTAACTTCTGGGAGGACGTTGCAATTGCCATCAGGCTAAGGTATGAACAATTATTATTAGAAACCTTATACACGAGCTGATATACCATGAATTGCTGGATGAGTCCATTGTCTTTTCCCACTCCCTCTACGAGGGTGGCAGCTGAGGAAAGAAGCACAGATCACAGATGTGAAAAAAGGCTCATCAGATGCAGATGCTGGGAAAGCATTCACTATCATACACAGTTTTACTCGCACAGTTTCATCCTTTTTAGTTGCATAGGGCTATCCTCACAGACCATCAATGGGGACAGCCTCCAGACCACTGAGTTATTATTATAAATCAGACATATGTTATTTTTTCCCACATGGTACTTTAAAAGGGACAGAATGAGGGTAGGAGCTGGAAAAATTGAATGAGTAAATATCGACAGTGAGGCATCCTAGAACAGAAATGAACATAAACTTTCAAAAGTAGGAAAAAAGGAATTTTCAAAGCTGTACCCTTACTATAATGGTAAAAGTTTACCAAATGAATTTCAAGACACATGGGGAAAAAAGCCTCTTACGACTTTAACAGAGGAATCACATTGAGCCTTTAAACCAATTTGTATAGAATAGCCATCTTGGAAATATCTAGTTTTCCAACCCATAAATTTGGTATGTCTCTCCATTTACCTAGATCTTTAACTATGGTTGACAACTTTTTGTAATTTTTTGAAAAATAATTTTATATTGTAGTTGATTAACAAAGATGTGTTACAGAAAAGTGATTCAGTTACACATACACATGTATCTATTCTTTTCCAAATTCTTTTCCCATTTAGGTTATTAAACAGTATTAAGCACAGTTCTCTGTGCTATACACTAGGTCTTGTTGGTTTTCTATTTTAAATATACCAGTGTGTGTAAGTCAATCCCAAACTCCCAATCTCTCTCTCCTCTGAACCCTTTCAACCTGGGAACTGTAAATTCATTTTCCAAGTCTATGAGTCTGTCTCTCTTTTGTAAATAAGTTCAATTGTATCATTTTGTTTAGATTCCACATATAAATGATATTATATGACATCTGCCTTTTTTCTTTCTTCACTGGGTGTGATAATCCCTACATCCATTCATGTAGCTGCAAATGGCGTTACTCCATTCTTGTTTGTGGCTGAGTAATATTCCATTGTATATATATACAACTTCTTTACTCATTTATCTGTTGATGGACACTTAGTTTGCTTCCATGTGTTAGCTATCATAAATACCACTGCAATGAACACTGGGATGCATGTATTCGTTAGAACTATGTTTCTCTCTCTGAATATATGCCCAGGAGTGGGATTGCTGGATCATATTAGGGTTCTACTTTCAGTTTTTAAAGGCATCTCCATACTGTTTTCCATAGAGGCTGTACCAATTTACATTTCCACCAATAGCAGGGGGATACCCTTTTCTCCATACCCTCTCCAGCATTTACTGTCAGTAGACTTTTTGATGATGGCCATTCTGACTGCTGTGAGGTGATATCTCACTGTAGTTTTGATTTGCATTTCTCTAATAATTGTGGTGTTGAGCATCTTTTCTTGCTCACCTGTATGTCTTCTTTGGAGAAATGTCTACTTAACTCTTCTCATTTTTTGATTTGGTTTGTTTGTTTGTTTGTTTGATATTCAGCCTGATGAACTGTTTGTAAATTTTGGAGATTAATCCGTTGTCAGTCACATCATTTGCAAATATTTTCTCCCATTCTGGGGTTGTATTTTTGTTTTGTGTCTGGGTTTCTTTGCTTTGCAAAAAGGCTTTTGAGTTTAATTGGGTCTCATTTGTATATTTTTGTTTGCTTCCAGTACTCAAAAAGACAGATCAAAAAAGATATTGCTGTGAATTATATTGAAGAGACTTGAGCTTGTGTTCCACAGAGTTTTACAGTATCCAGTTTTATATTCAGGTCTCTAATCCATTTTGAGTTCACTTTTGTGTATGGGATTAAATAATATTTTAATTTCAGTTTTTTACATGCACATGTCAAGTTTTCCCAGGACCATTTATTAAAGACTATCTTTTCTCCATTGTATAGTCTTTTATTTCTCCATTAAAAAAAATTGGTATAGTGAAAAAATTGTTCTGTGAAAGAAAAATGCAATTAGTAATCTGATAGGATTCCAATGAATCTGTAGATTACATTGGGAAGTAATATTCATTTTGACAATATTGATTCTTCTGATCCAAGAACATGGTATATCTTTCCATCTGTTTCTTCCATCTTCATTTCTTTCATCAATATTTTATAGTTTTTGGAATACAGGTCTTTTGGCTCTTTAGGTAGGTTTATTCCTAGGTGTTTTATTCTTTTTGATGTAATGGTAAATGAAATTGTTTCTATAATTTCCCTTTCTGATCTTTCATTGTTAATGTATAGAAATGTTCATTTTCTATGTATTGATTTTGTATCCTGCAACTTTGTCAAACTCATTGATGAGCTCTAGTGTTTTCTCATAGCATCTTTAGGATGTTCTATGTATAATATCATGTCATTTGCAAACAGGAACGATTTTACTTGTTTTCCAATCTGGATTCCTTTTACTGATTTTTCTTTTCTAATTGCCATGGGTAGGCCTTCCAAAAACTATGTTGAATAAAAGTGGAGAGAGTGGACATCCTTGTCTTGTTTTCGATCTTAGAGGAAATGCTTTCAGCTTTTCACTGTTGAATATTATGTTAGCAATAGGTTTGTCATATATGGCCCTTATTATGCTGAGGTACAGAGAAGGCAATGGCAACCCACTCCAGTACTCTTGCCTGGAAAAATCCCATGGACGGAGGAGCCTAGTAGGCTGCAGTCCATCGGGTCACTAAGAGTCGGGCATGACTGAGCGACTTCACTTTCCCTTTTCACTTTCATGCATTGGAGAAGGAAGTGGCAACCCACTCCAGTGTTCTTGCCTGGAGAATCCCAGGGACGGGGGAGCCTGATGGGCTGCCGTCTATGTGGTCTCACAGGGTCGGACATGACTGAAGCGACTTAGCAGCAGCAGCAGCATGTTGAGGTAGCTTCCCTCTATGCCAACTTTCTGGAGAGTTTTTATCATAAATGGATGCTGATTTTTGTAAAAAACTTTTTCTGCATCAATTGAGATATCATATGGTTTTTATCCTTCAATTTATTGATGTGGTGTATCACACTGATTGATTTGCAGATATTAAAAAAAAAAAATTCTTGTATCCCTAGGATAAATCCCACTTTATCATGCTGTATGATCATTTTAAAATATTGTTGGATTTGGATTGCTAGCATTTTGTTGAGAATTTTTGCATCTATATTCTTTAGTGATACTGGCTTATAATTTTCTCTTTTTGTGCTGTCTTTGTCTAGTTTTGGAATCAGGATGGCAGAGGCCTCACAGAATAACTTTGGGGAATGTTCCTTCCTTTGAAATTTTTCGGAAAATTTTCAGAAGGATAGGTATTAATTCTCTAAATGTTTAGTAGAATTTACCTGTGAAACCATCTGGTCTTGGAGTTTTGTTTTGGGGACTTTTTAAATCACCATTTCAATTTCAGTACTTATAATTGGTTGGTTCATATTTTTTATTTCTTGTGGGTCCAGTCTTAGAAGTTTATACATTTCTAAGAATTTGTCTGTTTCTTCTAGATTGTCTATATTTTGGGGCATAGAGTAACTTGTAGTAGTCTCTTACGATCTTTTGCATTTCTGTGGTGTCTGTTGTAACTTCTTTTTCATTTCTAATTTTATTGATTTGAGCCCTCTCCCTCTTTTGCCTGATGAATCTGATTTAAAGTTTATCAATTGTTTATTTTTTCCAAGAACGAGCTTTCAGTTTCATTGGTCTTTTCCAGTGTTTTTTTTTCATCTCTATATTTCATTTATTTCTGCTCTTATCTTTATGACTTTTTTCCGTCTACTAACTTTGGGTTTTGTTTGTTTTTCTCTAGTTGTTTTGGTGTAAGATTAGATTGTTTGAGATTTTTCTTTTCCCTGAGATAGCACTGTATCACTATAAACTTCCCTGTTAGAACTGCTTCTGCTGAGTCCCATAGGTTTTGGACTATTGAGCTTTGGTTTTCATTTGCCCCTAGGTTTTTTTTGTTTTCTTTTGAATTTCTTCAGTGATCCATTGGTTGTTTGCTAGCATATTGTTTAGCCTCCATATATTTGTGTTTTTCACAGTTTTTTTTCCTTGTTATTTATTTATTTAAGTTGAGAATTGTTTTATTCAGCAGACTTTTTGAGGGCTCAAGCCCAGGAGACAGCCTCTCAGATAGCTCTGAGGTACTGTTCTGAAGGATATACAAGAATTTTGCCACAAAAGCAGGTAGTCAGAACATCAAAAGGTTACTATTAGAGAAAACCAATCATCTCACATGAATGAATTTAGCTTTTTTCTTGTAGCAGAAAAACCAAGAATCTGGGCTCAATGAAATCATTCCTTTGCTATGCAGCTTAGCTATCCAATGCCAGTATCTTGTTCTTTTTCATCCTGAATCCCCTCAGGATGCACCACTGGGAGAGTCTGCAGTGGATGAAGGCTTGACAATAGTCCATTGGTCTGCATACTGGAGTCCCTCAGGATTCACCAACCAGGCCACAGTATTGGCTGATGGCTAGACAGCTGCAGCATCCTTTGTTGACAGGGTAGCAAATTTTTCATTCTCAGCTGTAAAGGACATTGAGCCTCAGTTTTCTCCAAGCCAGCTTCCTCCCGGTGGTTCCTCTGCCCATTAAGAGGGTCAGTGGGCCTGTGGCCCTGGGTCTGGAAAAGTAAAAAGCAATCAAGTTTTGAGAAAATAATATATAGGAGATTCTTCATGACCTTGAGGTGAGCAGGTAGCAAAGAATTCTTAAACAGGACTCAAACAGGACTAATCATAATAAAAAATAAGTTTAACTTAATTAATATTTGGCTACAGGCTTTTAAAAATTATCTTTCTGTTTATAAAAAAAAATGAAAATTGCTCTTTAAAAAGGACATTGAAAATCAGATGTATTTTCAATGTCATCTGATTTTCAAAATCAGATGGTGTATTTTCTATCACAGCACAGCCGACTCATATTCCTCTACCTTCTTTCCTTCCCCATTGATTGCCCAGAAAAAAAATTTTTTACAGCAACCATACTTGTCGTTGACAGGATAACTGGTTTGGTGATATTTTATAAGCAAAAGAATATTCACATTTAGGAAAATAATTAGATTACACTTTCCTTGACGCCATGGACTAGCTCAGACTTATCCCAGTAATTAATCTGACTCGATCATCAGTAACAGTCATAACAGACTTAATCTGCAAGACTCCAGAGAGAAACAAGGCTCAATGATAAATCAAAGTGAGTAGCACTAGAGTCTTAGAAGGGCCTGGAATCTAACTTAAAACAGCTCCCAAACCAATTAGTGTCATGTATGGTCATAGTTTAGAAGAGGTAAGGTAACTGGGAATAGAAGCAGCAGGATGAAACCTACTGGCAGAAAATCACATTTTCTCATAGTGTATAAAAAAGAAGTGGGATCACATAATCACAAGACCAAGAATTAGAGAAGGGCATTTAAGGGCAGAGGAAATGGCACACCATATGGCATGAATGATGGAATGATGGAATACTCAATGTCCTGCATTATGAGGGGAAAAACACTACGAGTTATGATTTGAAAGTAATCAATGGTAATAGGAGAGATTAAAGGAGCAAATTGAATTGCTGGCTTAGAAAGGGTTTTGTAAAAACGTACTAATGTATTCAGATGTCGTTCTGTAGGTAAAGCTTTTTGAGTAGGCAATTAACACTTCTAATTTTCAGAATTTGATAACTCTAAAAATGTAAATAAAATATAAAATACGTGGATACTGAATTTGGAGACTTTCTTTAATTGGCAAAAAGTACATGCTCATTGTAAATAATCAAACAAGATGTTGATGTATTAAGGGGAACACGTGTACACCTGTGGTGGATTCACGTTGATGTATGGCAGAACCAATACAATATTGTAATTAGCCTCCAATTAAAATAAATAAATTTATATTAAAAAAAAAGAAAAGGGGATATTACCCACCATTCTCCCATAACCCCAAGCAGTTCTTCTTGGATGTGTTGCTAATCACTCAATCATGTCCTACTCTTTGTGACCCCATGGACTATAGCCCACCAGGCTCCTCTGTCCATTGGCACTCTCCAGGCAAGAATACTAGAGTGGGTTGACATGCCCTTCTCTAGGGGATATTCCCAACCCAGGGATAGGACCCTGGTCTCCCACATTTCAGGCAACTTCTTTACCATTTGAGACACCTAACCAGTGTTAACAGTTTGGTATTTATCATGTTATACTTTTATCTACAATCAAAACATAGAAAAACATATGCATGTCTACACATACAATTTTATAAAAATAGGATAATGCTATAGGCATTGCCCCTGAATTTTTTCTAATTTCAAAAGTTATTACTTTATAGTAATTATAAAGAGTGATAATGTAAAAAAAAAAAATTATCATATGTGCCTGGTCCTCTTTTAACAATTTTATTGGCAATATTTCATTTAACCCTCATTATAATCATGTGGTACTATTATTTTCTCTATTTAAAGATAAGAAAGTTGAAACTCAGAGACGTTAAAGAACTCTCCTAAGCTCAGATCACCCAGCTGTGTTAAGACCAATGTCAGTGAGTTTACTGCATATATTTTATTCTAAGAGTTTTATAATTTCCAGTCTTACATTTAGTAAGACTTACAACTTTGAGTGTAAACTCTTACACTATGAGTTTATTTTTGTATGTGGAGTGAGAAAAGGTTCTAGTTTCACTCTTTTACATGTAGCTGACCATATTTCCCAACAGCACTTATGTCTTTTCCCTATTGTATATTCATGCTCCCCTTGTAGTAGAGATATTGGCCAAATGTGGGATTCTTTCTGGGTTCTATTCTGTTCCATTGATCTGTGTGTCTCTCTTTGTGCCATTTCATGCTGTTATAATTACTGTAGTTCTGTAGTATAGTCTGAAGTCAGGGAGTGTAATACCTCTATCTTTGATCTTTTTTCTCAAGATTGCTTTGACTATTCAGGGTCTTTTGTGGTCCTACACAAATGTTAATATTATTTGTTCTAATTCTGTGAAAAAGGTCAAGAGTATTTTGATAGGGACTGCATTAAATCTATAGATAGTAAGGATAGTTTTTTAGCTTATTTTTTAATAAGTGGAAAATTGCTTTACAATTTTGTGTTGGTTTCTGCAGTAAAACTGTGTGAATCAGTTGTAACTACGTGTGTGTGTGTGTGTGTCTATGTGTGTGTGTGTGTATCCCTCCTCTCCCTCCTGTTCCAGGATATTTTAACAATATTAATTCTTCCAATCCATGAAAACAGAATATCTTTCCATTTATTTGTGTCATCTTCAATTTATTTTAGCAGTGTCTTACAGTTTTTGAGTATTCCTACATATACTCTTTTTTATTTAATCATAATCAAATACTTTTGATTTGATTATAAATGAAATTGTTTTCTTTCTGATAGTTCGTTATTACTGTATAGAAAAGTAACAGATTTCTATATATTGTATCCTGAAACTTAGCTGAGTTTATTTATTCTAAAATTTTTTTGGTGGAGAACTTAGGGTTTTCTAAACATATTATAGCATCATGTCATCTGCTTTTTACTTCTTCCCTTCCAGTTTGTATGCCTTTTATTTCTTTTACTTCCCTAGTTGCTGTGACTAGGACTTATAATATTATGTTAAATAGAAGTGATGGTAATGGTCATCTTTGTCTTATTGCTGAATTTAGAGGAAAGGCTGGAAAGCCTTTTCATCATTGAGTATGATGTTAGCTGTGGGTTTGTTTTAAAAGGATTTAATGTGTTGAGATATGTTCCCTCTATATGAACTTTGGTGAGAATTTTTAGCATGGGTTGATGTTGAATTTTGTCAAGTGCTTTTCCTCATACACTGAGGAAATTATGTGTTTTTATCCTTCCTTTTGTTAATGTAGTGTATGTTGCATATGTTAAAACATCCTTGTTGACCTGGAATAAATCCCACTTGATCGTGGTATAGGATCCTATTTATACATTGTGGAATCCTGTTTGCTAATATTTTGCTGAGGATTTTGGTGTCTCTGTTCATCCAGGATTATTGTTACTCAGTCCCCTCAGTCATCTCCAACTTTTGCAACTCCATGGCCTGCAGAACACCAGACTTCCCTGTCCTTCACCAACTCCCAGAATTTCCTAAATTCATGTCCATTGAGTCAGTGATGCCATGCAACCATCTCATCCTCTGTCATCTCCTTCTCCTCCTGCCTTCAGTCTTTCCCAGCATCAGGGTCTTTTCCAATGATTTGGATCTTTGCATCATGTGGCCAAAGTACTGGAGCTTCAGCTTCACCATCAGTCCTTCCAATGAATATTCAGGGTTGATTTCTTTTAAGATTGACTGGTTTGATTTCCCTGCTGTCCAAGGGACTCTCAAGTGTCTTCTCCAGCGTCACTGTTCGAAGGCATCAATTCTTTGGGGCTCAGCCTTTTTTATGGTCCAACTCTCACATCCATACATGACTAATGAAAAAATCATAGCTTTGACTATACAGACCTTTGTCAACAAAATAATGTCTTGGTTTTTAATATGCTGTCTAGGTTGGTCATAGCTTTTCTTCCAAGGAGCAAGCATCTTTTAATTTCATGGCTGCAGTCACCATCTTCAGATGGTGAAAATAAAATAAAGTCTGTCACTGTTTCCATTGTTTCCCCATCTGTTTCTCATGAAGTAACTGGACCAGATGTCATGATCTTGATTTTTTGAATGTTGAGTTTTAAGCCAGCTCTTTCACTCTTCTGTTTCACCTTCATCAAGAGACTCTAGTTCCTCTTCAATTTCTGCCATTAGGGTACTATCATTTGCATATCTGAGGTTATTGATATTTCTCTCAGCATCTTGACTTCAGCTTGTGCTTCATGCAGCCTGGCATTTCGCATGATGCACTCTGCATGTAAGTCAAATTAGCAGGGTAACAATATACAGCCTTGACATATTCTTTTCCCCATTTGGAACCAGTCTGTTGTTTGATGGTTCTAACTGTTGCTTCTTGACCTGCATACAAAATTTCTCAGGAGGTAGGTAAGGTGGTAGAAAAGGCATGCCCATTTCTTTCAGAATTTTCCACATTCTGTTGTGATCCACATAGTCAAAGGCTTTAGCGTAGTCAGTGAAGCAGATGTTTTTCTGGAATTCTCTTGCTTGTTCTATGACCCCACAGACGTTGGCAATTTGATCGCTGGTTCCTCTGCCTCTTCTAAATCCAGCTTGTAC
Organism: Cephalophus harveyi; assembly: GCA_006410635.1. NCBI lineage: Eukaryota > Metazoa > Chordata > Mammalia > Artiodactyla > Bovidae > Cephalophus > Cephalophus harveyi. Next base: position 149,595 of record SJYT01070571.1, on the reverse strand, counting down.
ATCTGAAAGTTCTTGGTTTGCATACTATTGAATCCTAGCTTGAAGGATTTTGAGCATGACCTTGCTAGTGTATGAAGTGAGTGCAATGGTGTGGCAGTTTGAACATTCTTTGGCATTGCCTTTCTTTGGGATTGGAATTAAAACTGACATTTTCCAGTCCTGTGGCCACTGCTGAGTTTTCCAAATGTGCTGGCATATTGAGTGCAGCACTTTTACAGCATCATCTTTAAGGACTTGAAATAGCTCAACTGAAATTCCATCACCTCCACTAGCTTTGTTCATAGTGATGCTTCCTAAGGCTCACTTGACTTTGCCCTCCAGGATGTCTGAATGATCACACCATCATGGTTATATGGTCATGAAGATCATTTTTGTACAGTTCTTCTGTGTATTCTTGCCACCTCTTCTTAATATCTTCTGCTTCTGTTAGGTCCATACCATTTCTGTCCTTTATTGTGCCCATCTTTGCAGGAAATATTCCCTTGGTATCTCTAATTTTCTTGAAGAGATCTCTAGGCTTTCCCATTCTGTTGTTTTCTTCTATATTTTTGCATTGTTTTCTTAAAAGGTTTTCTTATATCTCCTTGCTATTCTTTGGAACTCTGCATTCAGATGGGTATATCTTTCCTTTTCATCTTTGCCTTTTGCTTGTCTTCTTTTCTCAACTATTTGTAAGGCCTTGTCAGAGAACCATTTTGCCTTTTTCCATTTCTTTTTCTTGGGGATGGTCTTGATCACTGCGTCCTGTACAATGTTACAAACCGCTGTCCATAGTTCTTCAGGCACTCTGTCTATCATATCTAATCCCTTGAATCTATTTGTCACTTCCACTGTATAATCATAAGAGATTTGATTTAGGCCATACCTGAATGGCATAGTGGTTTTCCATACTTTCTTCACGTCTAAGTCTGAATTTTGCAATAAGCAGTTATAATCTGAGCCACAGTCAGCTCTCAGTCTTGTTTGCTGACTATATAGAGCTTCATCTTTGACTACAAAGAATATAATCAATCTGATTTTGGTATTGACCATCTGATAACGTCCATGTATAGAGTTGTCTCTTGTGTTGCTGGAAGAGGGTGTTTGCTATAACCAGTGTGTTCTCTTGGCAAAACTTTTGGCAAAGATATTGACCTATTATTTTTTTTTGTTTGTAGTGTGTTGGTCTGGTTTTGATATTAGAGTAATAATGCTGGCCTTGTAGAATGAGTTTGGACTAATTTCCTCCTCTTCAATTTCTTGGAATGGTTCATGAAGGATAGGTATTGACTCTTTAAATATTTGCTAGAATTCCATTGTGAAGCCATCTGATCCTGAACTTTCATTTGTTGTGATTTTTTTATTACTGATTCAATTTAAATGCTACTAATTAGTCTGTTGACATTTTCTATTTCTTTATGATTCAGTCTTAGAAAACTATATGTTTCTAGGATTTATCTATTTCTTCTAGGCTTTCCAGCACTGCTCATAGTTCTCTGTTATGATTGCTAATACATTTGTTATATTGGATATAACTTCAACTGTTTAATTTCTCGGAGAAGGCAATGGCACCCCACTCCAGTACTCTTGCCTGGAAAATCCTATGGACAGAGCCTGGTGGACTGCAGTCCATGGGATCATTTTCTGTCCTTTATTGTGCCCATCTTTGCAGGAAATATTCCCTTGGTATCTCTAATTTTCTTGAAGAGATCTCTAGGCTTTCCCATTCTGTTGTTTTCTTCTATATTTTTGCATTGTTTTCTTAAAAGGTTTTCTTATATCTCCTTGCTATTCTTTGGAACTCTGCATTCAGATGGGTATATCTTTCCTTTTCATCTTTGCCTTTTGCTTGTCTTCTTTTCTCAACTATTTGTAAGGCCTTGTCAGAGAACCATTTTGCCTTTTTCCATTTCTTTTTCTTGGGGATGGTCTTGATCACTGCGTCCTGTACAATGTTACAAACCGCTGTCCATAGTTCTTCAGGCACTCTGTCTATCATATCTAATCCCTTGAATCTATTTGTCACTTCCACTGTATAATCATAAGAGATTTGATTTAGGCCATACCTGAATGGCATAGTGGTTTTCCATACTTTCTTCACGTCTAAGTCTGAATTTTGCAATAAGCAGTTATAATCTGAGCCACAGTCAGCTCTCAGTCTTGTTTGCTGACTATATAGAGCTTCATCTTTGACTACAAAGAATATAATCAATCTGATTTTGGTATTGACCATCTGATAACGTCCATGTATAGAGTTGTCTCTTGTGTTGCTGGAAGAGGGTGTTTGCTATAACCAGTGTGTTCTCTTGGCAAAACTTTTGGCAAAGATATTGACCTATTATTTTTTTTTGTTTGTAGTGTGTTGGTCTGGTTTTGATATTAGAGTAATAATGCTGGCCTTGTAGAATGAGTTTGGACTAATTTCCTCCTCTTCAATTTCTTGGAATGGTTCATGAAGGATAGGTATTGACTCTTTAAATATTTGCTAGAATTCCATTGTGAAGCCATCTGATCCTGAACTTTCATTTGTTGTGATTTTTTTATTACTGATTCAATTTAAATGCTACTAATTAGTCTGTTGACATTTTCTATTTCTTTATGATTCAGTCTTAGAAAACTATATGTTTCTAGGATTTATCTATTTCTTCTAGGCTTTCCAGCACTGCTCATAGTTCTCTGTTATGATTGCTAATACATTTGTTATATTGGATATAACTTCAACTGTTTAATTTCTCGGAGAAGGCAATGGCACCCCACTCCAGTACTCTTGCCTGGAAAATCCTATGGACAGAGCCTGGTGGACTGCAGTCCATGGGATCACTGAGGGTCGGACACGACTGAGCGACTTCACTTCCACTTTTCACTTTCATGCATTGGAGAAGGAAATGGCAAGCCACTCCAGTGTTCTTGCCTGGAGAATCCCAGGGACAGGGGAGCCTGGTGGGCTGCCGTCTATGGGGTCGCACAGAGTCGGACACAACTGAAGTGACTTAGCAGTAGCATTTTAATTTCTATTTTTGTCTGAGACGTCTCTCTTTTTCTCTTAATGAGTCTAGCTAAAGGTCTATCAATTTTGTTTATCTTTTCCAAGACCAGCTGTTACTTCTGTTGACCTTTTACCTTTTTTTTTTTTTTCTTTTGGGAGGGGAAAAAAGGCATCTGATGTTTTACTTCCTCTCTGATCTTTATTATATCCTTCCTTCTGCTGACTTTGGGCTTTGTTTGGTCTCCTTTATCTCTTAATTCCTTTAAATGGAAAGTTCGGTTATTAATTTGAGATTTGTCTTGTTTCTTAAGGTAGCCCTTTGTCACTATAAACTTATGTCTTAGAACTACATTTGCTGAGTTCTGTAGATTTGGGGAAATTTTGTTTCTATTTTCATTTGTCTCAGGGTATCTGATTTCCTCTTTGATTTATTTCTTCAGTGACCCATTGTTTGTTTAGTGGCATGTTGTTTTAGTCTCCACATGTTTTGGGTTCTTTCCCTATTTTTCTTCCTGTAATTGATTTCTAGTTTCATATCATTATGGTCAACAGAGATGTTTATTATAATTTCAATCTTCTTAAATTTATTAAGACTTGATTTCTGGCCTAGCATGTGCTCTGTCCTGGAGAAAATTCTATGTGCACTTGAAAAGAATGTATGTTCTACTGATTTGGGGTGTATTGTATAGATATTTATTAAGTCTATCTGGTCTCATATGTTTTTGAAGGCCACTGTTTCCTTATTGATTTTCTGTCTGGAAGATCTATCCACTGATGTAAAAGTCCTGTACTACTAATGTGTTACTGTCAGTTTCTCCCATTATGTAAGTTCACATTTGCTTTATATATTTAAGGTCTTATTATCAGGTGTATAGGTTCACAAAAGTTTCTTCTCGGACCGACTCCTTTATCATTATATAAAGATCTTCTTTGTCTTTTGTTATAGGCTTTGTTTTAAAGTCTGTTTTGTCTGACATAAATATTGCTACCTCAGGTTTCTTTTTATTTCCATTTACATGGAATACCTTTTTACATTTCTTCACTTCCAGTTTGTGCGTCTTTAGCTGTGAAGTGAGTCCTACAGACAACACACAGCTGGGTGTTACTTTTTATCCATTCATGCACCCTACACTTTTTGATTGGAGCATTTATTCCACTGACATTTAAAGTGATTATTCATAGTTATGTGATTTTGCTATTTTGTTACTTATTTTCCCACTGTTTTTTGTGGTTCTTCTCTGTTCTTCTTTTAGCCTCTTCCCTATGGATTGATTATTTTCTTTAGATTTGTATTTGGGTTCTTATCTCAGTGTGTGTGTGTGCATCTATTGTAGGTTTTGAGTGGTAGTGACAAAAAGGTTTATATATATATATCAACCTGTTACTATCTGCTTGCTTTAAATAAGTTCAAACACATTCTAAAAGCACTATATCTTTACCATGTTTTATGTTTTAGCATTATATTTTACATCTTCACAGCTATCCCTTAAGTGTTTACTGTAGTTATATTTGATTTTACAATTTTTTGTGTTTTAACCCTTATAATAGCTTAACTGCCTTTACTATATATTTACTGCCTTTACTATATATTTACCTTTACCAGTGAGAAAACTGTCCTTCATATATTTTCTTACAGCCTGTTATAGCCTTTTCCTTTTTGCTTCAAGAAGACCTTTTCCATTTCCTGTAAGGCCTAAAAGTGGTGATGAACTCTTACTTTTTGCTTGTCTGGGAAACTCTTCATCTCAATTCTGATTGAAAACCATGCTGAGCAGAGTTTCTCAGTTGCAGATTTTTTCCTTTCATCACTTTAAATATATCACGCCACTCCCTTCTGGCCTGCAAAGTGTCTGCTGAAAAATCAGCCAATAGTCTTATGTTGGTTCCCTTGTATGTGGCTCTTTGCTTTTTCTTGACACCTTTAAAATTCTCTTTAATTTTTGCCCTTTCAATTATGCTCTGTCTTGGTTGTGGGTCTCTTTAGGTTAACCTTGTTTGAGACTCTCTCTGCTTCCTGAACCGGGATATCTGTTTCCTCCTTCAGGCTAGGGGAGTTTTCAGCCGTAATTTCATCAAATACATTTTCCGCCCCTTTCTTTTCTTCTTCTGTGAGCCCTGTAATACAGATGTTAGGATGATTGATGTTGTCCCAGAGTCCCTTAAACTGTCTTTTTTCTCCCTCTTCTATTTGGGTGATTTCGGCTATTTTGGTTTTCAAGTTGTTCATGCATTCTTCCGTGTCACGTAATCTGCTGTGAAGTCCTTCTAGTATACTTTTCATTTTAATTATTTTATTCTTCTGCTCTGACTGCTTATTGTTTCAAGTTAAGTTTCCCAGTTCTTTAAGTTCTCATTGTGTGGTTCTATTCATTTCCTGAGCTCATTGTATATTTTTATGCCTATTGAGCTCGTTATTAGGTAAATTCAGTTCAGTTCAATTGCTCTGTTGTGTCTGACTCTTTGCGACCCCATGGACTGCAGCACGCCAGGCCTCCCTGTCTATCACCAATTAAGTAAATTATTTATCTCTAATTCATTAGGTTTTACCTCTCATTTCATGATGGTTTTCCTCTGGAAGATATTCGTCTGCTTCTCATGTTGTTGGATTTTCTCTGTCTCTTTGATATAAGGTAAAACTGTTACCTATCCTGATCCTGAAGATGTGTCCTTGTATGGGCGTGTCCCTATGCAATCTCATGATCCTAGTGGTTTTTAGTGGGAAAGCTGCACCGGAAGTGAGCATGGGCTGTGTTTTCTTGCTGGGGGTGTGCTGATGACTGCCACCTCGGTGGGGGTGGTGCATGGCTGAGATCAGAGGGGCTAGCACGGGAACCTGGTGTGAGCCAGGGTTGTCTGATGGTGGCCACTGCCTGTTGAGGGGTGGGGTCAGGGCCCGAGGGGCTGGAACAGGAGCCGGGAGGGAGTCTGGCTTCTCCATAGGGTGGTGGAGGGGAGGGTCTCAGACTTGACTGAGGATGGGGCTGGAGATAAGCCATCTCTGCTTCTCCCCTAGTAGTGACGTCTCTGCCTTCATTAGGGGTGGGATTGGGACCTAAGATATGAGAACAGCAGCTCCCAGTAAGGTATGTTTCTCCTCAGTGTGTGGTGACCTGGGTTGGATCCTTGGGTCGGGAAGATCCCCTGGAGGAAGGCACAGCCACCCACTTGAGTATTCTTGCCTGGAGAATCCCATGGACAGAGGAGCCTGGCAGATTACAGTCCACGGGATTGCAAAGAGCCGGACACGACTGAGCAGCTAACACTGTCACTCTTCAGTGCCTGTGGTGGCAGTCTCTACCTTGGTCAGGAGCGGTGCCAGAGCAGGAGGGGCCGAAGCAGGACTGAGCCTGGCACAGACTGCAGGGTGTGCTGGGGGTTTCTGGCAGGCCCACCAGAACAGTCAGGCAGTTTTCAATCTGCTGCCTTTGTTCCAGGAGCAACAGGTGTATGTGTGCTCTCTTAGGAGCAGAGTCTTGGTTTCCTACATCCCTTTGGTAAGCCCCAAGGAGGCTCCTTCCCAGGGCTGGGATGCCCCATATGGCACTTGACCCTCTTGCCTTTTAGGGCGGATATGAGAGTCTTTGGCAACTCCCTCCTCTTCTAGGTCTCCCACCCGGGCTATTTTTCCTAGATCACTCCTCTTCTCCTGCCATACTCTATGTGGTTCTTTCTTTACAATCTTGGCTGTAGAAGAGCTGTTCTGCCAGTCATCAGGTGGTTCTCGGAGAAAGATGCTCTACAAGTAGTTTTAGTTTCGATGTGTTCATGGTGGAGAGGAGTTGTGCTGGTAAGCTCTGGATTCCCTATTCCACCACCTAGATCCCGCTTCAGTTTCAAATCACCTCTCTTATTTACATAGGGGAAGAAATTTGGAAAGTACTTGGCTGTCTTTCTTGATCTGTTGCCTTGAGATCTGCATGTGTGCATATATACATACACATATGTACATTGGACAAGTGCTGTTCCTCCTGTGTAGGCTTTGGCTTTAACCCGAGCACATTAGTGCTGCTGAAACAGCCTGCAATGTTTTGCTACTTGGCATGTGACTGGGTAATAAAGAATCTGCCTGCAGTGCAGAAGACCAGGGTTCCATCCCTGGGTCAGGAAGATCCCCTGGAGAAGGGAATGGCAACCCATTCCAGTATTCTTGCCTGGAGAATCCCCATGGACAGAGGAGCCTGGTGGGCTACAGTCCATGGGTTGCATGAAGGGGTTAGAAATTGTACTTCATAATCAGAACCTAGGGTTCCTTCTCCTATCCAACTTTATCAGGATTCTGCTAATATTCAGGGTCTAGTCTTGTACCTGTGTTTTTTTCTCCACTGGTCCTGAACTTGATGTGGCAGGGGACCATCAATTATTGAGCAAAACCAGAACGGCATACTGAATTTGATGCTCATTCAGTGCAGGAGATGTCCAATTAACCTTCCAGCAGAGGTGAAAACTGTTGGCCCGTGAGGAGTAAGAACTATTCAGAAGAAATGCATGAAGAGAAAGCACATAAGGAGACATAATTGAGGGTCTAAAATTCCTGATTAAATTGTTTTGAATATATTCTCTGAGCTACTAGAAGACAGAAAAGCTCTAAGCCAATGCATGTTTTGAAATGTATATGCATTTATTGATCTATTATTATGCTAAACTGACAGCTACTGAAGTTTGTAGGTAATATAGCAATGGTTGATTGGTGTCATCTTCTCTCTCCTGCACCATGGGCCTTTCTTGGGGCTCAAGGGAAGATATCTTGCTGTGGCATTTAGGGAAGTAAAAGAGAGGGCATTGGTGCAGAAATCTGAAAATAAATTGCTATGATCCTACAGCTATATTAAACTGTCTTAAGCAATATTCCCATTGGACCCCTGGATAAAATACTGGCTTTAAACAGTGCCTCATGACTAGGTCCACAACTCTAAATTATGTCTGGGTTAGCCGCTTGTTACAAAGGTAAGGCGGATGCCTAGGAATAAACCATGCCATCTGAAGCCCTCCAGAAAGTGGACAGAGATGACACATTTTGATGGAGGGCTATACTTCAGACTGAGACATTAAAAATGGATTCGCTGGAGAGGTAGTGATTTTTGGTAGAACTCGGCCTGTGTTGATTCCCTTGTTGCCCTTGGAAAAAGGGAGACTCCTGAAGCTGTCCCAGTGGCACAGAAATGATGGAGTTGACCTAAGCTAGAAATTAATATCATTCCTAGGCCCATCTCTGTAAATGGTAAATCAATAGCTTGTGAGATATATATATATATATCTTCTCACCAAGAATGAGGGTTTTAAAATTACGTGATTTCTGTGAACACTTAGAGTCAGAACTCTGTGCTTGGGTTAAATGAAAGGGTTTCTTATCAAATGAATAGTGCTTAAAAAAAATCTTTGTTATATTACAGGCTTACTTTTCTATGAGGCTCACTGAGCCTTTTATTTAATCCCCCCAAATATTACATTTTTTCAAACACTTAAGTATTCTTAATTTGCTTAAAAGTGGTAACAATATTGTGCTTACTTAGAAGATATTTTAATTATGCTGGACAACTTAGGAGTAAAGAGTTATAATGACTGCAGCTTTCAATATTTTAGGGTAAAAAAAGTTGATTTTATTTGTAATGTAAACATATATTTATCTCATTGAATTTTGGCTTCCTAAAGCCTTTAAGATTCTTAAAATACATTCAAGGCTCTGAAGAATCTGGACCCAGCCTAATTCTTCACTTTTCTCTTGTGCCAATCTCTCCTTTGACTAGAAAACTTTAACCATTTGCAATCCACAATACATCATACATATACCATACCTTTTACTGCCTCAGAGTCTTTGAAAATGTGGTTCCATTTTAGCCTACATCGAATTTTTCTATCCTTCCTCACAGTTCTTCTGTTACTTGTAGAGTACTCAGTTCAGTTCAGTCACTCAGTCGTGTCCAACTCTTTGTGACCCCATGAATCGCAGCACACCAGGACTCCCTGTCCATCACCAACTCCCGGAGTTCACTCAGACTCACGTCCATTGAGTCAGTGATGCCATCCAGCCATCTCATCCTCTGTCGTCCCCTTCTCCTCCTGCCCCCAATCCCTCCCACCATCAGTGTCTTTTCCAATGAGTCAACTCTTCGCACGAGGTGGCCAAAGTACTGGAGTTTCAGCTTCAGCATCATACCCTCCAAAGAAATCCCAGGGCTGATCTTAGTTTTCTGCATGTTGAGCTTTAAGCCAACTTTTTCACTCTCCATTTTCACTTTCATCAAGAGACTTTTTAGTTCCTCTGCACTTTCTGCCATAAGGGTGGTGTCATCTGCATATCTGAGGTTATTGAAATTTCTCCCAGCAATCTTGATTCCAGCTTGTGCTTCTTCCAGTCCAGCGTTTCTCATGATGTACTCTGCATAGAAGTTAAATAAGTAGGGTGACAATATACAGCCTTGACGGACTCCTTTTCCTATTTGGAACCAGTCTGTTGTTCCATGTCCAGTTCTAACTGATGCTTCCTGACCTGCATATAGGTTTCTCAAGAGGCAGGTCAGATGGTCTTAAACTGACCTTTTCCAGTCCTGTGGCCACTGCTGAGTTTTCCAAATTTGCTGGCAGATTGAGTGCAGCACTTTCACAGCATCATCTTTCACGATTTGAAACAGCTCAACTGGAATTCCATCACCTCCACTAGCTTTGTTCATAGTGATGCTTTCTAAGGCCCACTTGACTTCACATTCCAGGATGTCTGGCTCTAGGTGAGTGACCACACGATCATGATTATCAGGGTTGTGAAGATCTTTTTTGTACAGTCCTTCTGTGTATTCTTGCCACCTCTTCTTAATATCTTCTGCTTCTGTTAGGTCCACACCATTTCTGTCCTTTATTGAGCCCATCTTTGCATGAAATGTTCCCTTGGTATCTCTAATTTTCTTGAAGAGATCTCTAGTCTTTCCCATTCTGTTGTTTTCCTCTATTTCTTTGCTTTGATCACTGAAGAAGGCTTTCTTATCTCTTCTTGCTATTCTTTGGAACACTGCATTCAGTTGCTTATATCTTTCCTTTTCTCTTCTCTTCTTTTCACAGCTATTTGTAAGGCCTCCCAGACAGTCATTTTGCTTTTTTGCATTTCTTTTCCATGGGGATGGTCTTGATCCCTGTCTTCTGTACAATGTCACGAACCTCTGTCCATAGTTCATCAGGCAGTCTCTCTATCAGATGTAGTCCCTTAAATCTATTTCTCACTTCTACTGGATACTCATAAGGGATTTGATTTAGGTCATAGTACTCCAACTTGCAGAGTACTACTCAGCTTTTGCTTAGTTGTTTGTGTGCTCAGTTGTGTCCGACTCTTTGTGACCCCATGGCTGGGGTCTCCTCTGTCTATGGGATCTTCCTGACCCAGGGGTTGACCCACATCTGCTGCACTGGCCATCAGATTCTTCTCCACTGAGCCACCTGGGAAGCCTTTGCTTGGTTATGCCACAATAACAAACAGCCCCCCATCCCATATCACAGTGGCTAACAAGGATGGTCATATTCTCAGTCTTTCTTTGGCTCTCATATCAGCCGGTTAAGAATCCTAGGAAATGTATTTGCTTTACTGAGATTTCTCCTTCATCTATAAAACAGGTTATGGTATCCATCCTTCCCCTGTCATAGACCTTTTCACTGTACTAGGTGATAATCCAAAGCCCTTAGGTGCAGCCTATGTGTCCTGAACACAGCCTCAAACTCTGACCTTATTGTGAATCCCTTTCCTTCTTCCTCACCTTGCTGCCTTGACAGGTGTCTCCTTCTGGCTGTTAGGAAGCAGACTGCCACTCATTCAGTGGCAAGCAATGTTCTCTGTCTTAGAAGGGTTTTACCTCTCATGCATAGCTGCCTTCTACTCTCCAGTTCTCAGCTAAAATATCCATACTCAGAGAAGTCTTCGGAGTATTGTAGCTTAAAAGGAAGAATTTCATTGCTGGTTTATTTTTTTAATGTATCTTTTAGTTGGAGGATAATTGCTTTACAATGTTGTGTTGCTTTCTGCCATACAACATGAATCAGCATAAGTATACATATGTCCCCTCCCTCTTGAGTCTCCCAGCTACCCACTCCCCAGCTCACCCATCTAGGTTGTTACTGAGCAACAGGCTGAGCTCCCTGTTGTATGGCAGCTTCCCACCAGCTAGCTATCTTACACTCGGTAGTGAATATGTGTTGGTGCTACAATCTCCTTCCTCTATTGTGCCCATAAGTCTCCTCTCTATGTCTGCATCTTTATTCCTGCCCTGCAAACAGGCACGCCACTTTACCCATTTTTCTAGATTCCATATATATGCCTTAATACCGATATTTTTCTCTTTTTGACTTAACTCTGTATAACAGGCTCTTGTTACTCATCATTTTCTTTCATAGACCAAGGGAGTAAGTGGGGTGGTTAACAATGCAGGCTCTAGAGTCCGATGCTTGGATTTGAATCTCAGCTCTGATACCTACCTTCCACATCTTTAAAAGGGGCATAAAAACAACTTTGGGAAACGGTGAAGGACAGGGAAGCCTGGCTTGTTGCAGTCCATAGGGTCACAAAGAGTGGTACATGACTCAGCACCTGAATAACAATAAAAACAGAAGGCTCTCATGACTATGGTGTGAATGAATTTAAAGGGCTAGCACAATTTCTGGTGCATGTAAAGAAATTAATTATACTTACTGTGATTTTAAATAATTCATCACAACATTTTAAATTCTCATAGATACGTATGTATACATCTTAAGCAATTGGCCTTTCAAGTTGAAAGAAATCTTAAAATCGTAAATGATCACTCCCACAAATCCAATTGTTTTTCTCTGTTATTGTTACCTAGACCTTGTTTGAACAATTCCTTGGAAGAATTCACTGTATCATAAAGCAACCTTCAATGTCTGTAGATTTATATTCTTGTAAATTCTACCACTTAACTCTTCCTTCTAGAACAGACCACCACTATCTGTTCTCTTTTCTGCTTCATAACTGCAGCTTTCCTGGTGGCCCAGGAAGCACCATTTCCAGTGCCAACAACTCAGGTCCTACATCACCACTCTTGCCAGTCAACTTTCCAATCTGGAGCCTCTTTTCCATGCCTTATGAGTTTGTCAACATTTGTTTTATGGAGCTCAGTGTTGAAATATTCCAAAGTGTTAAATCTATGATTTAGATCTAATGGGAAGGGGTGAGGAAGCCCTATGCAAAAATAAAGGTTTTAGCAGAGAGTGCTGATAACATGTTTGGAATGTAAACACTAAATATGTGCTCTCAGCTGATAAGACTCTCCCAGATTCCTGCTCCTCATCTGTATACTCTCCTCCCTCTCTGTATACTCTCCTCCCTCCAGAACATTTCAAGAAATCATTTGGTCAATCATAACTTGCTTGGTACTGGTGATATGCCAGGCTCAGAGCACAGGGGTGTGGATGCTCTGTGCACACGGGGAGATTAGAGTCATGGACATTTCCAGTCTAGATAGGAGGGGATTCATAAGAGAACTGATAGTGGAGTTCTAGGCTTTTATAGGTATTGGATTTAATAAAATGACTGGTTGTGTCAACACCTTTAAGCCTTTGGCAGTAATTATTGAGTACCAACTGTGTGTCTGCCACTGTAGATGCTAAAGTGAAATAAACAAGAAGGCAAGGAGATAGAGTAATCACAAGTCAACCGAAAGGGTAAAGATGTGAAATCATGAGGACTATCCTTCAGGTGTTCCTGAGTGGGGGCAAGTCAAGTCATGGGGTTCATGGAGGGGAGAGAACAGGACTATCAAGTGTAGATTTTAGAACCTTAAAATGAGATGAACTGTTTATCCAGTTCCTTGTCCATCTCAGCATTCAGAAAATTGAAAATCTGCTCATTTTGGATGTGAAGAATGCATCCTTAGTCAAAAATCTCTGGGGACAGACTTTTTGTGACTTAATTACACCCATTTTTCCTCCTTTCTAATTGCAATATTTCTTGCCTCATTGAGGAGAAAATGGACTTATTTTGTCTGATAATCTTATAGACAATCTGATCAGCACCCTGCCCTGCCAAGTTATTTTCCCATTTCAATTGCAAAACTTCCTGGACCAGTTAGAGGCAGCAACATTATTTGGTTTGCAGCTAAGCTAGAAAGGCCGCTTCAGTGGAAATGCTTCTGACTTCATTCACTAAGCTACTTGGTTCTGTTATTAACACTGGTCCAGAAAGGTTGCTGGTAGTGAGAAAGAATCCTTTCTATCTTAGGCAGAGAGATTCTACCACCAGAGAAGACAGTGATGATGGAAAAGCTTAAAGCCATTGATGCCCTGGAGAGATTTATGGAACAAGCAGAACAAGGATGCTTGTGCCACTGGGTTATATAAAATATGCAATTTTAATTCACTAAGCAGTTTATCTTTTCACACAGCTTAGTTTGCTGGGATAATTACCTTTCTGAGCAGTGCATGTCATGTACAAGGCAAAGCGTGTGCAAAATACACAAATCTGTGTGTGCCATTGGAAAATACGGCAGAGAGAGGAGTATTAAATTTTAGAAAAACATGCTGTAGGACAGTTAATCCAGGAAATCTGCTGAAAATTTTGCTGTTGTGAAACTAAGTAAGCTTAACTTTATCTTATCACAACAATAGGTAATTGAGCCCTGTGCTCGGTATTTTTCAAGCCCCGCAAAGGTTAAATAACTTATCCAAAACAGGCATTCAGTGACGGCATGTGGAGGCTGTTTGACCCCAGGAAATGTGCCCCAGAGCCTAGGTCATCTTCCCTGAAAGAAGCCCTCTCTACTTCCTTCAAGGACCAGCACCTCCACTGGTGGACTAGGCCCCATGCCCCCTTGCCTTGTGGGACATAGCTCCCGCACTTCTCCTCCAGTCCCTCTGGAACATGTGTTTTCCTTTCTCTTTTGCATCTTTTCCCATCAGCATATACAAATGTTGCAGTTTATTTCATCCTAAGGAACTTCTGTTGATCTCATTTTTCCTTCCAGTTATCACCTCATAGCTAGGCTTTCCTTGATAACAAAACTTCTTAAAGACTTTATATTTAGTCTCCACTTCTGATTTTCTCCTGAACCCATTCTACTTAGGCTTTTGCAGCTGCTAAGTTGCCTCAGTTGTGTCTGACTTTTTGCAACCTGTAGACCGTAGCCCTCCAGGCTTCTCTGTCCATGGACTTCTCCAGGCAAGAATACTGGAGTGGCTTGCCATGCCCTCCTCCTCCAGGTGATCTTTCCCATCCAGGTATTGAACCTGCATCTCCTGCTTTGGCAAGCAGGTTATTTACCACTAGTGCCACCTGAGAAGCCCTACTTAGGCTTTTATCTCCATATTTCTGACACGGGGCTGCTTTAATGGTCACCTGTCCATTGTAGCATGTGATATTGATTACTCTCTCTTAAAGCATTTTCTATGTTTGGCTTCCAAAAATACATTCTCCTAATTTCCTGCTGTCTTTGCCCTCCACTCCTTCACATATCCCTTCTTGGTTTCATCTCCATAAAGTTTTCACAGTGAAGTAGAAGTAGTATAGAGCTTTAGGACTTCTTCTCTTTTCTACGTTCACTCCCTTGTGCCATGACTCTAGGCTTTATCTCCATCATGACACCCTTCCAATACCCATATTCTTACTTAATGTCATTTGAATGCCTAACAGCCATTGCAGACTCAACATATCTTAAATGAACCTCGAGACTTTCCCCCAACACATGATTTGTGGCCAAATCAGAGCCATCTAATTATCCATACCTCTGCTGATAAAAACTCCTTCTTTCTAATTGCTCAAGCCAGAATCATGAGGTCCTCTTTGACCCCTCTGTTTCTCTCCCACTCCATGTCTAATCTTTCAAGAAATCCTATTTGTCCCATCTTCAATATCTGTCCACTCTTGGCACTACTCACCACCTATACAGTTACCACCCTAATCCTCCTCCAACAAATTTATTTAAAATGGAACACCCCCACACATACTTATATTCATGCATAATCTTTTCCTCTTCCCTGCATTATTATTTCCATACTATTTATTGTCCTTTCACATACTACATAAGTTACTTACCCATTTTGTTTACTGTCTTCACCCCTCAACTCAATACCAGTTCCTGGAAAGTAATGGTTTTGTCTGTTTTCTTCACGGCTGTATCCCAGAGCTTAGAGGAGTGCTAGAAACATTGCTAAGTGACTGTTTGTTGAACTAATCTGTCCTAATACTGAGAATCTAGAGAATGGTGGAGAGGACATCCATCACAGCCACAGGCCCATCTTCCAAAAGGGCTGGTGTGCTGCCTGGATTAGTATCGGGAACCCCACCTGTAACTCCATCAGTGTGACGTCTACATTTACTTGTGGGATGCAGTGGAGTTGGAGGGGTTATGTGTGCAGTCCTGAAGCCAGGACTCTTGGGTATAGATTCCAGCTTGGGCACTTATTAGCATTTTGAATAAGTTCCTAAAATTTATTGTGCCTCATTTTTTTTTTTCACATCTGTAAAATTAAAGTAATGATATCATTTGCCCCATAGGATTATTGTAAGGATCCATTAAGTTAAAATACATAAAGTGCTTAGGCCAGCACCCTATAAAAGTCATTTAATAATAACAGTAATAATGAGGATAAAGCTAACAGTCACATTTCTGTTTATCAAGAGAGATCAAAGATGTTGATCAAAGAATACAAACTTTCAATTACAAGATGAATAAATTCTGGAGATCTAATGTACAGCATGATGACTACACTCAATGACACTATATGGTACACTTCAAAGTTGATAGTGAGATGAGAGTTTTAATATTCTCACCGTGAGAACAAAGTAGCAATTATTTGAGGTAAAGGACAACGTAACTAACCTCACTGTGGTAAATATTTCACTGTATATATAAATGTGTATAAATTGTGAATATATAATCACATTGTAAACCTTAAATTTACACAATGTGACATTATATGCCAATTATATCTCAATAAAGCCAGGGAAAATAGAGAGCAAAGAAACACTATGCAAGATTCTATGAAAACCCTTCCATTTCCAAAGAAAGCAAAATGTAAACGGTAGCTCATAAGAAATACGTCTTAGCAACTACCCTTTTTTGAGCACTTATTCAGTAGTAGGTACTGTTCTAAGTACTTTGTATGTTTTAACTCACTTAATCCTCACAAGAAACCTATGGTATATGTACTAATCTTAAAGATGTAGAACACGAGGACAGAGAAATAAATCTACTGAAGATGGATTTGCATAGCTGCTATAATAGAAGAAAATGTTTGATTTGATGTTTCTAAGGTAAAAAAGGATACTTGCTGCCAAAGGAATTTATTACTGATGACAGCAGGACAGGTCACAAATGCAGAAACTTCACTGGTAGGCACTCAGATGTATCTCCCCAACTTTTCAAGCACGGTAGTTCTCAATGTATGGTCATAACACTAATATCCAGAAGCAATTGTAAGTTAGGTCCTGAATAATCTTCCCTCTAGCAAAGTACTGAAATTGGAAAATGATTTAAACAACAGAGCAGATACAAGCTTATCACTGCAATTATGCCACTCTTACTCTGATATCATTTCTAAAGAGAGAGAGAAAGAGACGGAGTTACAGCTAGGATGTTGAGAATCACCCTGAATGGACATTACCTATGCCACAGCACATTTAGTGGGGAATGATCACTGGTGTGTAATTAGTAGGTCAATTACTGTAGCACTTACAAGGTTTTTGAGGCTATATCAAGATGCGGTTGTGCCCATGGGAAACCGTCACTCATTGGAACACCATGTGTTGTGTAAGCTGTAGCAGAAAAGGGTTGATACCTTCTAGGCCAGATGGTGAGGGTTAGTACTTATAAGAAATTGCTTAGTTAAGGTTCCTCTCTGTACCTTAGAAGACTGATAATTAGTTGAAGACCTCTGGTCTTACATGCAAAGACTATACAAAAAGAGGTACTGATTGCAAGGCCAGTACAGCTCATAAATGGGCAGGGGTCAGTAAAGATTTGGTCATCAAGCCTTATGCTGAACCCAGACACAGGAATGGGAATTGATGGGCAAAGGGAGAGATGTTATTCTCTGATTAAGAGGTACTTCAACTAGTTCCTGCCTTCAGGAAGAGTAAAGCCTAAGCCCTAGCTCTCTTCTTACTCCCAGGAAACCCCATCACTCTCCACCCGTCATGTGCATCATCTCGTGACTACTGTCACCACAAGAAACCCAGGACTCCTTGGGACCCATTTTCCTCCAGGCGCTAACACCTACAGGACTCTGTATGTAGATCACTGCTACCCCAGTTCCTCTCCTCCCCCATATCCTGCAGCCATCTTACTACTGTCACCAGTGGGCTCCTTCCACAAACTCTCCATACTTTCTATGTCTTCAAGCGTGCCTTCAAGAACCTTCAACCTTGGCAGGCAGATTCTTTACCACTCAGCCACCACGGAAGCCCCTTTATGTAACTGCTGCTGCTAAGTCACTGCAGTCGTGTCCGACTCTGTGCGACCCCATAGACGGCAGCCCACCAGGCTCCCCCGTCCCTGGGATTCTCCAGACAAGAACACTGGAGTGGGTTGCCATTTCCTTCTCCAATGCATGAAAGTGAAAAGTGAAAGGGAAGTCGCTCAGTGGTGTCTGACAATTAGTGACCCCCTGGACTGCAGCCCACCAGGCTCCTCCATCCATCGGATTTTCCAGGCAAGAGTACTGGAGTGGGTCACCAGTGCCTTCTTTGTGTCACTAGAAACCATTAAAATAGCTGTTATCAAACTGGAGAGGGCAGGATAAGAAAACCTTGCTATAATTCTACTGCCTTTCTTTAATTCAGTGTAAATAGAGATCCCCAAAGCCTTCAGTATTTGTTAAAATATCTAAAACAGACAAAAATGTTCATCACCTTCTTATTCTCATAGAAACCTGGCTCTCTCTTGAGGTCAGTGCTCCTTTGATGTCCTCTCATGGATTCTTCCCCCACATCTTTACCAGAGGCCTGGGGTGTCACCTCCTTGCTTTTCACTGCTACTTCCAACTCTTTGTCCTTTTTGTTTAAACTCCCACTGGAGTCTCACATTATTTGGTTCAAATATATATCACCTCCTCCTTAATGCAGTTGTCAGATGAATCTGGGTAACTATCCCTCATTTCTTAAAAACTTTGGTTCACTGTCTTTCCCTATTTGACCTTTCTCCTAAATTCAATTTTAGTGAATTTAAAAAAGTAACCATAGGGAATTTTTTAAATCCCTGGACTTTCAATTCCCAAATGTTTCCTTTTTCAGTATTTTTCACTTTCCCTAGACCTCATGAGTAGCAATAATCACAGCTCCTCCATAATATTTTCAAACTAATTTACAAACTACCATCTTCTCTCTCTGTTTATTCTGTTTTGTAACCTGACTTCTTCATTCTATGGTGCATGCAGTGAACTAAAGTCTCTGATCTTAGTAAAGGAGATTCTACTTATTATCTTTGAAAGCACACCTAACTTCACTAGTGCCAAGAAGAGGAACATTAGAAGTGGAAGAGTAAAGACAGCAAAGATGGCAGAGCAAGCATGCTCGACAATCTTCTCTTTCATAAAAACAAGAACACTGATATAAATTTCAGAATAGATGTTTTCATTATTTTGCAAATTAACTAAAAGTTTATAGAAACTCTAAGAATATTTAAGAACATAGGTAAGAACAGTGAGCATTATGGCATTTACACTTGTCCCGTTTGTTTGCTCTCCCCAGCATGACAATAGCCTTGAAAATCAAAGGCCTGGCAACCACTCAAGAGAGCCAGAACGAGACTGGAGCACTTTCAAAACCACGTTATCAGAGAATCTGCCTGGTGATTTTCTGGACAAGCCTCCTAGCACGGCTATCTTTATTGACCTAACATGGAGCTCAACATCTGAGGCCCTAGAAAACAGGTGGGCTAAATAATAGGCTAACCAAAAAGCTTTAAAGGAAATCAGAGGAATGAGATGTCCAAAGAGGGCTTTGAAAAATGATGACATATTCTACCGTATCTAGGAAGCCATGCACACAAGGCTGTGCTCCTGGTTAATATAAATGCTTAGGATACACTTGAGAAGACCCTCAGTGCTTATCTTGGGCTTACTTTGAGTTTCTGCAGAAGTAGAAGGCTAAGTCGGGGTCGTTAACTGCCTGGCAGAATGCTGACTTCAATATCCCAATTTATGTAATGGATAAAACTAGAGTATCAAGTAGAGAATAGAAAATTTGAAAACAGTATAAACTAACTAAATATAACAGACATCTATAGAATATTCTAGCCAACAACAGTTAGAATAAGTATTCTTCTCAAGAACAGACCCTATATTAAACCACAAAACAATTTGCAATAAATTTTAAATGACTGAAATCATAAAAAGTATGTTTTCCAAGCACAATGGAATGAAATTGGGAATCAATAACAGAAGCAAATTTGGTATTTATAAATATGAATAAATAAAGCAACACACTCATAAATAACCAATGAGCCCAGGAAGAAATCACAAGGGAAATTTGAAAACATTTCAAGATGAATGGAAACAAACTAACAACACACAAAATTTAAAGATGGAGCTAAAGTAATACTTACAAAGAAATTTATAGCTCTAAGTGACTCAATTAAAAAAGAAAGACGTTTCTCTGAGGGAAAAAAATAGATATACAAATGACCAATAAACTGTGAAAAATGCTCATAATCATCAAGGAAATTCAAAGCAAAATGGCAATGAGATATAACTTCACAACCACTAGGATGGATACAATATTTGAAAAGTATTGGGAAGACTATAGAGAAATTAGAAAGTCATACATTGCTAGTGAGAAAGTAAAATGATAGAGCTACTTTGTAGAACATTTTGCAAGTTCCTCAGTGCAAATGAAAACAAAAGTCCATATAAAATCTATTACCTAAATGTTCATAGAAACATTAATAAATGGTAAAAAGAATATGGTATATTGACATGATGGACTGTTATTCAGCCACATAAAATATTGAAGTGTTGCCCCATACTACCACCTAGATGAATCTTGGAAAATTCTAAGTAAATGAAGCCAGAATTATAAGCCCATTCATTTTATTTCATTTTAAACAAATGTGCCAAATAAGCAAATCCACAGGAACAGAAAGTAGATTAGTGGCTTCTAGGAGCAGGTGGAATGGGGAATGACCACAGAGTATGGAAGCTTCTTTTGGGGTGATAAAAACATTCTAGAATTAGATCGTGGTGTTATATGTACAACTGTATTATAAAAGCCATTGGATTGTATATTTTCAAGGGGTAAACTTTATGTCAATAAAGTAAAAATTAGGGCAGAAATATACATATTGATCCTGACTGGGAAAATTATAAAAGACTTCATGAGTAGTGTGCAGCATCTGCACTGGAGCAAGATCATGAATGCTCTGCAAATAGGGAAACACTGTCCTGGGAATAGAGGGAAGGCAGCATGACTGAGAAATTAATGCTTTTCTCTTTGATTACAAGATAGTATTCTGGAATGACATTAGAGTATTATATGGGGCTAGATTTGAGAGCAGCAACACTAGACCTCTGTGTATGTAGCAGACTGGCTCTTATGACCGCTGGCTAAAATCAAATCATGGAAGATGTAAGGTGTCCTCCTTAAGGATCTCTAATTCTGCTTTTATTACTCTTGACTCTGCACATCTCAGATTGTCCCATTAGGATTTTTCCAGGCTAAACAATAAAGGAATCCAAATCCAGATTTCTCTCGAAACCATAGAATGCAGGTTATCATCTCCTGCTCTACATAATTGTGGGGTTAGGTCTGTATTTCACATTTCAAAATAGCTTTTGGGGGCTGAATGTAGGTGACTCTGGTCAAAGCCACATTCCCAAGAACTAGAAAGAAATCCAGAGTTAACAGAAAAGCACATTTCCCCAAAGAGGATTCAAATTGCTTGGTTTAAAGTTTAGAGAAACAAAATATTTTTCTACCTATAACAAGTTTTTTAGCTTCATTGGCTGCTTAAAAGCAGAGGGTTTGCCTGTACCTATGTAAAGAGAGAGCTTAGGGCAAGAGAAATAAGGAACCCAGGGTATATGGGGTTTTGCTTTTAGCTTTTACATATAATGGTAAATAATATACACATATGAATGTTATATTGGAGTAGGAAATAGCAACCCACTCCAGTATTCTTGCCTGGAAAATTCCATGGACAGAGGAGCCCAGTGGGCTACAGTACACAGGGCCTAAAGGGTCAGACACAACTGAGCAACATAAAGGTTATATATAAAGGTTAATAACAAAAGAATATCCATATAAATCCAAAGACTAGAAATAAGTCAAGAAATAAAACCTGCATATGTGGTCATACCACGGCAACTCAAAGAGGAAAGGATAATCTTTTCAACGAATGGTACTGGAACAATTAGATATATCCATACACAGACAATGAACAAAAATCCTTAATTCACACTATATGCAGAACTTAACTTGAGATGCATCATAAGCCTAAATGTGAGAGCTATAAATACGTAACTTCTAAAAGAAAATAAAGGAGAAATCCCTTGTGACGTTATATTAGGCAAGGGTTTCTTAGATGTGACACCAAAAGCATAGCCTTAAAAGGAAAAAAAAAAAAAGGTCAATCTTATTCAAACTTAGATCTTTGGCTCTTTAAAATAGACCATTAAGTAAATAAAAACTACAGAGTAGAAGAATAACCACAGACTATTTACCAAGTGTGTGTGTGTGTGAGATCAGTCATGTTCGACTCTTTGTGACCCCATGAACGGCAGCACATCAGACTCTTCTGCCCATGGAATTTTCTTAAAAGCTTTTGCTCACGAAAGGAAACTACAAACAAGGTGAAGAAAACCCTTAGAATGGGAGAAAATAATAGCAAATGAAAAACAACTGATAACGGATTAACCTCCAAAATATACAAGCAGCTCAATACCAGAAAAACAAACAATCCAATCAAAATGTAGGCAGAAGACCTAAACAGACATTTCTCTAAGAAGACATACAGAAAGTGAAAGAAAGAAAGTGAAGTCGCTCAGTCGTGTCCGACTCTTTGCGACCCCATGGACGCCAGGCTCCTCCGTCCATGGGATTTTCTAGGCAAGAGTACTGGAGTGGGTTGCCTTTTCCTTCTCCAGGGAACTTCCCGACCCAGGGATCGAATCCAGGTCTCCCGCATTGTAGACAGACGCTTTACCGTCTGAGCCACCAAGACGGTTAATAAATACATAAAAAGATGCTCAACATTGCTTATTATTAGAGAAGTGCAAGTCAAAACTACATTGAGGTATCACCTAACACCAGTCAGAATGGCCATCATCAAAGATCTACAAACAAGAAATGCTGGAGAGGGTGTGGAGAAAAGGGAACCCTCCTACACTGTTTGAGGAAATGTAAATTGATACAGCCACTACGGAGTACAGTATGGAGATTCCTTAAAAAAGAACAACCAGGCATAAAACTACCTTATGACCCAACAATCCCACTACTGGGCTTATACTCTGAAGAAACCATAACTGAAAAAGACACATGTACCCCCATGGTCATCACAGCACTATTTATAGTGAGGACTGGGAAGCAACCTAGATGTCCAGCAACAGATGAATGGATAAAGCAGCTGTGGTACACATATACAGTGGACTATTACTCAGCCACAATGCATCTGAGTCAGTCCTAATGAGGTGGATAAACCTAGAGCCTGTTATACAGAATGAAGTAAGTCAGAAAGAGAAAAAAGAATCGTACACTAATGAAAATATATGGAATCTAGAAAGATGGTACTGGTGAACCTATTTGCAGGGCAGCAGTGGAGACGCAGACATAAATAACAAGCTTGTGAACACAGTGGAGGAAGGAAAGGGTGGAAGAACTTGAAAGTGTAGCACTGAAGCATACACATGACCACAGGTATAATTAGGTAGCCAGTGGGGATTTGCTGTATGATACAGGGTGCTCAGATCCAGTGCGCTATGACAGCCTGGAGGGGTGGGGAGGGGTAGGAAAAGGTTCAAGAGGGAGGGCACATATGTGCACTTATGGCTGATTCATGCTGATGTATGGCATGTACATATCTGTATAATACTGTAAAGCAATTATCCTCCAATTAAAAATAAACTAAAAGAAGACTGGAGTGGGTTATCATTTCCTACTCCCGGGGATCTTTCCAACCCAGGGATCAAACTGGCGTCTCCTGTGTTTCCTGGATTGGCAGGCAGATTCTTTACCACTGGTGGCACCTGGGAAACCCAATTACAAATCTAACAAATGACTACTGTCCAGAATATATAAAGAATTCTTACAACCAAAAGATAATTTTTTAAAATAGCTATATTTTTGAGAATCTTTAGTAATAAGAACTGTATAATTTGAACTGTGGTGCTGGAGAAGACTTGTGAGTGTCCCTTGGATAGCAAGGAGATCAAACCAGTTAATTCTAAAGGAAATCAACCCTGAATATTCACTGGAAGTACTGATGCTGAAGCTCCAATACATTGGCCACCTGATGCGAAGAGCTGACTCATTTGAAAAGACCCTGATGCAGGGAAAGATTGAGGGTAGGAGGAGACGGGGATGACAGAGGATGAGATGGTTGGATGGCATCATTGACTCAATGGACATGAGTTTGAACAAAACTCCAGGAGACAGTGAAGGACAGGGAAGCCTGGTGTGCCGCACTTCCTGAGGTCACAAAGAGCTGGACACAACTGAGCAAATGAATAACAAAAATGTATTAAGACAAAATAAATCTTACCAGCTCATCCTCCAAACCTTAGGTTTTTTCATGTGCCAGAGAGAGAATCAATTTTGAGTAGATTTCATTTCTAAGGAAAATCTAGGCTTTTCCTACATTATTAAGACATACATTTTGCATTTGTTAAGAGTACCTATTCAGAATTTTCCTCCTCTTGGAATACTGTTAAATTAGTACGGGTATCTTTTCCACCATGACATTTTAGAAATCTCAGTCCTGTACAGCACGTTACAATGTTCTCATCCTCCATAACCTCGGTGAACGTAGGGCCAGGGGTAGCAGCGGTCATTGAGGATGATAAAAAGAAATCCAGACTGTTTTGCCATGGTGAGTCCCAGCTAGGTGCTGTCTGTGGGTCTGGACATGTCACACAGTTCCCATACTGCTGCATTTACCCCCCAAACTGGAAGTCCCAGATCTAACTTTATCTAAGTCATCAGTGTTGTGAAGGTCAAATGAGATGAATGAAGCTTTTCAAGATGCTTTCCCATGTATATTCAGTGTCATCCAAGGCCACGTCTTAGTGTTATTAACAGCAGCAAGTACATAAGTTAGAAAATTTAACTTGCTTTCAGTTGTGCAGCTTTTAAAATTGAGGTTATAATGAGTTCCTTGAAAAGTGCCTTATCTGCAAATATTGCGTTTCTCCATTTAGTATAGAAATGGGTTCTCTAATGATCTGCATACCAAGCTTGAATTTGATATGATCCCAATGGCAGTATAATTCTGTCTAAGGAGACTCGCTGTAACTGTGGGAGTCTTCAACATCATTTCCACCCCCACCACACCTAAAATGAACAACATGTAGCATGGCCATTGATGACACTCCCCAGGCTGAGAGGGCACTTATGGACAGAGGATGGCAAGAGCATTTTCCTACAGAACTTGACTAGAAGCTTTGAGGCTTAAGGAGTTACTGGTTTGAGGCCCAGGTCCTGCTCATGGAAGATTCTGACATGCCTTTCTAGGGTATAAAGTCCTCTCTGAGAATGAAAAATGTAATAGAAGGATGGAAACAGCTAACCCTTCTCAACTACTATAAACAAGACATGGCACTAAGCACTCTCTTTATATTTGCTCCTAATTAATCTTCTACATAGAAACTAAAGAGATTTGGGGAGTAAATTAGATTACATCATACCAGTATTTATAAAATCCTTTCGTGGATGCCTTTCCATATAAAGCAAAATCTCCCTAAATCTTGCCCTGTCTGCAAGATCGGATCTTGTGTGGTCTGTCTCTGCCTGTCTTTCTGGCCTAGCATGTGCCCCTATTCCTATGGCTCATTCACTCCAGCCACAATGGCTGAGGCATGCGTGCATCCTAAGTTGCTTCAGTTGTGTCTGATTCTTTTGGACCCCATGGACTGTAGACTGCCAGGCTCCTCTGTCCATGGGATTTTCCAGGCAAGAATACCAGAGTGGGTTGCCATTTCCTACTCCAGGGGATCTTCCTGACCCAGGAATTGAACAGGCATCTCTTACGTCTCCTGCATTGGCAGGCAGGTTCTCCACCACTAGCGCCATCTGGGAAGTCCCTACCATGGCTCACAGATTTTGCCTTTGCTCTTTCTTTTCCCAGGAGAGTCCTCACTCTTGATGATCATGGAGGGGGCTCCTTTAGCTCCTAGCTCAATGACATCTCTACAGAAAGGCCTTTCCTAACCTTCCCCTCTTGAAATAGACTCAAAGGGATTAATTCACCTGACACACAGGAGCAAAGCAATAATTTGCCTCTAAGACCTTCCAAAGCAAGGGTCAAAAAAAGCTATTGCTGAAAGAAGGAGTCAAGATTTATCTTTATCTTAAGAAAACAATTAAAACAAAATCTCTCATATTCCAAGTTGAAACACAAACTCTTCTTGCCTGTGGGTTGGGTTTCTTTTTCTTTTTAGTCCAGAAAGAACTAAAATCAATAGAATTAAATAAGGCCACATTTCAGAATGACAGAGAAGGAGAAAGTTATAAAGGAGATGAAAGTGAAGGAAATTTCAGATCTTCTATCTCCCTTTAGGATAGCTTCATTATTTCTCCTCGTCAAAGTAATCGTTGTTCTAATGCCAGATCTTTCCATCAGATAGGCCCAATAAGACACTGGAAACTGAATAAACACACTGCCTAATGACAAGTGATAGAGGCAAAAGGTGAAACTTCTATTTAGAAATAACTATTCCTTGTTGAAATTTCCCAAGGGCAAAGGGTCACCCAGTTGAGATAATTGCTAATTAAGATTAGACAGTCCAGGCAAGAAGCCAGACCAGTATCCCAATGTCACAATGGGTCAACCATTGATTAGATTTCTGGCTCTTGATTAAATGTCACCAAATAATTAACTGATTAATCCTCAGGCCTTTCTGGAAGAGACCCTAGTTCAGCATACTAAGCTATAGCCCAGTAATTCTTGTTCAATTCTTCTCTTGTCCATAGAATTCTTTTGAAAAAAAAAAAAGTATGAATCACTTTATTCTGCTTTCTTCCTAGTAGCCTTGTTCAGCTTCTCTTTCACTTTGTAGTGACTAATAAGTGTGCTCCCTTCTTCTCTAAAGGTATGGCTTGGTTAATTTAATATTCCCCTCTGTATCCTTACCTATCTATACAAATCATCAGGTAAGAATGCATGGGACCAAGAAAGCATAATGCCAATTGTAAGCGCCTACATATTGACTAATTTGGGAGACAGCAAGCAAACTCCAGGAGATAGTGGAAGACAGAGAAGCCTGCCATGCTGCAGGCCATGGGATCAGACATGACTTAGCGTCTAAACAACAGCAAAGTCTAACTGCCTGGGTTCACACCCAGCTCCAATGTCACCTTGGGGAAGGTACGTCTCTAAATTTTAGGCTTGGTTCTATAGCAGGAGGAAAATAATACTGTTTATCTCAAAGGCTTATTGAAAGTTAAATAATATTACATAAAAAGCAGTTAAACATATACTGAATTGTTTATAAACATTTATAGAATGAGGCTAATAAAGAACTAGTAGAAATATCAGACTGCAAACGTATACCTCTTACCATACCGGGCTTTCCCAGGGGAGTGACTAGGAATATCCCTGTTCTCCTAGACAGAGTTCAGAGAAAGCAGAGGTAAATCCTGCTAGCTCATAATAGACTAAATCTGATAATAAATCCCATTATTGTCCTGGAA
Organism: Cephalophus harveyi; assembly: GCA_006410635.1. Taxonomy (NCBI): domain Eukaryota; kingdom Metazoa; phylum Chordata; class Mammalia; order Artiodactyla; family Bovidae; genus Cephalophus; species Cephalophus harveyi. The sequence continues at coordinate 122,803 of SJYT01070571.1, read as the reverse complement.
ACTGTGACTTTATCAGATGATGAGAGAATTATACCAATTGCTAATTATTGGTTTGTTTTTTCCTTATGTTCCAGGCACTATGCTGAGCACTTTATACCTGTGAGATCATGTAATCCTCCTAAAACCCAGTGAAGTCAGTATTAAGAATGGCAGAGTCAGCAGGCAAATTCAGAGACCACTGCCATGTGACTCCAGAGTGAGGCACTGTAAGCCCTCCCTTGCATGCTCTGAATTCCCATCTAGTCAGTTCCGGTACTTGTTCACTGAATGTCATCTTGAATCTTTTCAAAAACATCACTCCAGCAATTTGATCCATTCTGTAATACATCATCAAGAAATGTATTCCCTCACTATTTGATTTTTTCCATCAAATCATATTGGATTGGCCAAAAAGTCATTTGGGTTTTCCATAAGATAACCAACTCACTACATATGCCATTATCTTTCCCATCATATAAGCCAAAATGACAACAAAACAACTTTATCCTACCTTCTTCTCTAGCTGCCTCCCCACTGCTCTGCTTCTCTTCCCAGCAGAGCTCCTGGAAGGATTTCTGTAACACTCACTTTTTCCAAAGTTCCTCTTCCAGTATTTTCTTGAACCAACTCCCATTTGACTTTCACCTACTCTCTATTAAGATTGGGCTTCCCAGGTGGCACAGTGGTCAAGAATCCTCTTGCTGATTCAGGAGATATGAGCTATTAAGATCACCATTGCTCTAGACATGTTGCTAAATCCAGTGATCTATTTTCCTTTCTCATGTTTCTTGACCTATCAGTAGTATTGGGTATAAGATCAGCTTCTCTTTAATACATTTACTCACTCTGTTTCCAGGATACCCTTTCCATCTTAAACTCTGCTGCTTCCTCCTTTTCTCTCCAACCTCAAGATATTGGAGCAATCCATGCCTCCATCCTTGGTCCTCTTTTCTTCTCTGTCTGTACACATTCTCCTGTTCAGTCAGTTCAGTCACTCAGTCATGTCCGACTCTTTGTGACCCCATGCATCGCAGCACGCCAGGCCTCCCTGTCCATCACCAACTCCCAGAGTTTACTCAAACTCACGTCCATCGAGTCGGTGATGCCATCCAGCCATCTCATCCTCTGTCGTCCCCTTCTCCTCCCGCTCTCAATCCCTCCCAGCATCAGAGTCTTTTCCAGTGAGTCAACTCTTCGCATCAGGTGGCCAAAGTATTGGAGTTTCAGCTTTAGCATCCGTCCTTCCAATGAACACTCAGGACTGATCTCCTTTAGAATGGACTGGTTGGATCTCCTTGCAGTCCAAGGGGCTCTCAAGAGTCTTCTCCAACGCCACAGTTCAAAAGCATCAATTCTTTGGCACTCAGCTTTCTTCACAGTTCAACTCTCTCATCCATATATGACCACTGAAAAACCATAGCCTTGACTAGATGGACCTTTGTTGGCAAAGTAATGTCTCTGCTTTTGAATATGCTATCTAGGTTGGTCATAACTTTCCTTCCAAGGAGTAAGTGTCTTTTAATTTCATAGCTGCAATCACCATCTGCCGTGATTTAATCTCATATTTTTGTAGTATGTAAATACCAACCTAAATGTTGATGACTAGTTACTAAAGGTGTAGTATCTGCTGTCTAGAACTCTCTCCAAACTGTAAACTTGTTTAAATAACTGTAGGCTTCCCAGGTGGCAGAATGGTAAAGAATCTGTCTGCCAGTGCAAGAGACCCTAGGGATGCGGGTTTGATTCCTGCATCAGGAAGATCCCCTGGAATAGGACATGACAACCCAGTATTATTGCCTGGAAAATTCCATGACCAGAGGAGTCTGGTGAGCTGCAGTCCATGGGGTAGCAGAGAGTCTGACATGACTGAGCACGTGAACACACATACACACACAGCTCTTAAAATGTGTGCAAATCATCTTGCATTGTTTCTTCTTTCCTTTTAGAATACTTTACAGTCTTTACGTTTGCACCTCACATTGGTGGCATCCAAGGCAGGGCAGATTTCTTACACAACCAATATATTATGCTATAAGTGTCCATATAGAAATTCTCTATTCTCTATAGTTTTCAAGCTAGTGTGGAGACCATTAATGAAGCAATAAGCTAAGGAAATCCTGGCCTAGTGAAGAGAGAACCTGTGATTTCAACAAGGACAACACCTTTGATTAAGGTACTATTAAAATTCAAGTATCTATTTGTACCAGCAGTTTTATACCACCATGCTTTTCTTTTGTTATTGTTAGCTCTTTTATATCAATAAGTAAGTAAGTAAAGTCACTCAGTCGTGTCTGACTCTTTGTGACCCCATGGACTGCAACCCACCAGGCTCCTCAGTTCATGGGATTCTCCAGGCAAGAATACTGGAGTGGGTTGCCACTTCCTTCTCAATGGCTCCTTGATATCTATTGTGGATGTTGAAAGATTGGAAAGAACGCTTCACAGAAACAAATCTTTACTGTTCACAGCAAATGTCCTATTAGTACTGGAATATTTCTGTCATCCTTGCATTATAACTGTGCCATACTGTTTTAATGAGTATTTCATTCATTTAATAGTTCTTAATGTTTCTCTTCTTTCCAAGAAGATAATGATAACCTTCATCCCAAAACTTTGGTTTATGAAATTAAAATAGCCTCAATTTACTCCTATATAAAGTGGTGATACAAACTCCGAATTTCAATGGGCAAAATAAAGACTGATTCAAAAAATATGGTATTAGTTACTAAAGTGTTATAAACATATAAAAAGCAATTTGTTTCATTTTGTATGAAATCCCATTTTTCACAGGGAACAATGTCCAACATGTAGCCCAAATTCAGAACAGTATTTGTAGCATTTTAACTATAAGTGGACAATTCGGCTGCCTAATTTCATAGCACAGCTAAAACCTAGGCTCTTAAATCTCAATTTACATCAAGAGTATTCATTTCTGAAAACAATCTCTTTACTTAACGTATAGTTCTTCCACAATTAAAGAGATGGTTCTATTTCCTTCTTATAGCTTCATTAAATCTCCCCTTAAAGTTTTAAGAAACAGAAAATGAGAATTGTCTTGTCTAAAAAGACTGAAGATAAATTTCTCATGCTTCTTATAACACATTCCTTTTCTCTTTCTCCTGTAAGTTCATGTGCCTTGAAAACCGAGGTCTAAGAATGAATGTCAAGACAACTGCTATAGTTATTTTAACCTCTTGCTGATGAAGGTTTAAGTATTATATTAAAGTTATTTTGTAGAAGTTGGTAACCAGTTTCTTTTTAGCCATGAGACCAAAGAAAAAGCCAAATGGATAGACACAAACTACTAATGGAATGTGGAGATTATGAGAAAATGCAAATTATTTACTTGAGAGGTTATAGATTTGGCTTCTCTGGGAATTCCCTGGTGGCTCAGAGGATAAAGTGTCTGCCTGCAATGCAGGAGACCCGGGTTCGATCCCTGGGTTGGGAAGATCCCCTGGAGAAGGAAATGGCCACCCACTCCAGTATTCTTGCCTGGAGAATCCCATGGACAGAGGAACCTGGCAGGCTACAGTCCACGGGGTTGCAAAGAGTCGGATACTACTGAGCAACTTCACTTTCTCTGGGAATTACAACCTACCCTTATTAATACACAATTTGGACCTTTTCTTGAATATTTACTGGGGGCCTGGCATTGCACTCAGAACTTCTTATATAACTTTCAAAATCTTACCAACAATCATTTTGGTAATCGGGTAGTAGGTCTTAGTTTTATGCCCAATTTACATAATAGCTAAGGGAGCTTAACTACCTGGCCCAAGCTAACAAATTTCAAATGGTTTTCACAGTGCAAAAGTATTCTCCATTGAGATAATCAAGTACCATTCTGTCTGGGGATTCAAAAAACATGAAAATCATCTCTGGACAAACTAACAGAAAGAGACATGTATCTTCAATATAAAGTGCAAACAAGTGTATGCCTAGGAGACAAGAAGTTGTGACCTGGCAGGAGTGGAATGATTTGAAGAAAATGTGGCATGCAACTGATACTGTGAGAACTGTGAGATGTAGGATTGTGATTAAGCGAGTGTGCGGTTTTTTCAGTGCCATCCTCTAAGGAGGACACTATTGCCAAGTCAATGTTTTAAGAGAAAACTTGCAAGAGAGAAAAAGGATCTTAAAGCTAGGTCCCATGGAGAATATTTCAACAACCTCAGGTATTTAACTGGGAAGAAAAGATTCTAATGCTTATGGTATCAAATGAAGAGACTGCCTTTCTGAGAAAAGATTCATCATGTACCTTGTGAGAGCAAGAATTGAATTCCTGTAAGTGGCAAGAAGTCAGAGATGTCTTTCTTACATTGAATTTAAATAGAACAGTTTGAGCTATCCAAGTTCAGATGAGAATAAACAGCTTTGAATGGTAACAGGATTCCTACTCTGAGGTATGGAAGCAGAAACAGGAGGGCTAGCTTAGGGAAAAGTCAAGCACTGGGTTTGGAACAGACGAGATTACTCTTAAAGCTCTCCTAAGAGAATATTCACGATCTTTGATACAGTTTCTTCTGATTCTGATTGTGATAACAGAATCTTTAAGAATTATCTCGCTTTCTAGGATTCTTATCGCAAAGGTGGAAAGTCAGTCATTAGTTGAGTAGCCTGTGGGTATTACACATGTTGCTCTCAGTTTAAGGTTAACAACTTCATTGCTTTCCTTGTTCACTGTTTCTCTCAGAATGCCAAGGACACTCCATCAGTTTCCAAGTTATTTCTCAAAATAAATTTACTAAGCTTTTCCTTTCCAAATAAAATTATATTTTATTAGCTATAGATATAAGAAGGGTCACGACTAACTTCTATAAGATTTTTCATGACTAGGTTTTGATGTAACTTGACTACAGGTTCAGCAACAAGGTTAAACTAAACAATCCTAAGTCTTTCACAGATGATAACTTTTCCAACCTTTGAGACTTAAACGATTCTGTTCTTCATTATATAGTCATGGGAACTGTGGCTTCAAGTAGTTAGATATCTCATCCAATGTCTTACAGGCAGTCAGGAGGCACAATTGTGAGCCCACCTCAGATCTGAGTGACTTGACTTTCTAACCAGGCTAGGAGCAGGGGTCAACCAAGCTGGGAACCCACCTGTCTGCCAGTTGACAATGACCACACCACAGCAGAAGGCATGTAACTATTTGCATTAACTTGGCAAAAACTCAGGAACCAGGAAAAGAAATAACAATAAAAGTACTGCCTGTTGCCTAGAAAAATAACTGTCTCAGAAGATATGGCCAGACGGCCTCAGTGCCTTAGAGTTTAGCTTGAAGGAAAGCATTGGTGTGATGGATATTCCCTTTGTAGAGGACTATGAAGCACACATCTACCCATACAACTAATCTTAGAGGGGTTTGGGCGATGGTATGTGTGTTCAGTTGTCTGACTGTTTGCTACCCCATGGAATGTAGCTCACCAGGCTCCTCTGCCCATGGAATTCTCCAGGCAAGAATACTGGCACAGGGTGCCATTCCCTTCTCCAGGGAATCCTCCCAACCCAGGAATCAAACCCACATCTCTTGGTCTCCTGCATTGGCAGGTGGGTTCTTTACCACTAGCACCAGCTGGAGGTGCTATGAAACAGAAGCCTCCTCCAGAGCTCCCCTGGGTGGGTCAGCCTGCTCCCTCAGCCACAGGCTTTCAGCAAGGATTGCACTGAGCTCACTCACAGTGGGAATGACAACCTTGTCCACAGCTATCCAGGAAAACATCCTCCACTCTTGGGTCAAAAGCTTTGTACTTACGTGCATGTGAATATATTGATTTACCCTATTCCTTTACTATCAGAGTAGGTCACATACCAATGCACCACTATCTGGGTGATTTCTTACTCTCATTACACCATCTTCTTTCTTTCCTGATTATTATTCTAATGAAAAATTGTTTCCACTTCAATCAATGCCCCTCCCACACCTTCCCTTCTCAGCTGCCCCTCTCACAGGGCAGGCTTCTGTTTTCTCTAACTTTCCTTATAACTTCACAGTTCAATCACACTTATTCCTTCCTATGGAATTTTGGAAGATCTGTATTTCCAGAGTGCTTCCTCACCCCAAACCAGTGGAAACATTTTGTTTTTCAGAACAAGTCTGAACAAGCTGAAGGGTTAAAAAAGGAGATTATGATTTAACTTGAGAATCACACCAATGAGAAAATCAACTGTATATGTTTTTTTCTTTTTGAAATCCCAGAGTTCAGACAGAAATATCAGACAACCGTAACCTGTCTCTCTTGTGTATACAATTGTATATTCATGCTGCCTGAGGTCATTTTCATACTATGGGGTCAGAAAGAAAATACTGAGTCATATGGGGCGGTTAGGTGTGCACAGTGGTCAGGCAAGTACTTCTGTCCCTAAGTCCCTCAGAGCTTGCTTGGAAAGAAGGCAACAAAAACAAAGAAAGATGACCATTTCTACACTCTGACAGAGCTGGGCTGCATTATTAATATCCACTCAAGATTTATTTGCACCATTGCCTTACTCACATTATCTCATTTCATTCTCAGAACAGTAAGGTCACTACTATGGCTACTGANAGCTTGCTTGGAAAGAAGGCAACAAAAACAAAGAAAGATGACCATTTCTACACTCTGACAGAGCTGGGCTGCATTATTAATATCCACTCAAGATTTATTTGCACCATTGCCTTACTCACATTATCTCATTTCATTCTCAGAACAGTAAGGTCACTTCTATGGCTACTGATTTTGAGGATAAGGAAGCTGAAACACAAGCAGCTGAATGGACTTACCCAACGTGTTAGGGGAAGCCCACACCACCTACCCTGACCAGGCGCCAAAGTAACCATTTGTGTGAGTTAATTTATAACAGGAGGTTCTGATAAGAAACGCAGAACTAAGAAGCCACCACCCACTGGAAAAGTTTGAGAAAAGTCAAAAGGAGACACCACATGTCCTACCACCTCCAAGAATCCTTCTTGCTGGCACATCTTGGCTGAGCAATGTGTGTGCCACCAGGAAGGACCCTGAGTCAGAGTGATTGGCCAAAGACACCATGGAAACTAATCCCATCACCATAAAACCCGAGACTGGGAGCCACCAGGCAGAACAGTTCTCCTGGGTTCCCTTACCCTACTGTTCTCCACCCGGGGTGGGGGGGTCTTTCCCAATAAAGTCTCTTGCTTTGTCAGCATGTGTGTCTCCTCAGACAACTCATTTCCGAGTATTAGACAAGAGTCCACTCTCAGGCCCTGGAAGGAGTCCCTCTTCCTGCATCTACTTAACCACAAAGTTTTTCCTGTACATATATTATTGTCAGTTTCTAAATGATGAAATCTGAGGGAAACTTGACTTACTTTTTTGATTACTGTCAGATAACATATGTAAGGCTATGTATTGTTCATGCAAAAAGAAAAAAAAGCCTAAACCAAAATACTAAGTCCTACTATTCCTCTCAAAAAAAAAAAAAGACTGACACAAGATCTCTAGCATTGTGATGGCTGAAATTCCTGATGTATACAATTATTCATCTAGAATTGCTCACTGAGAGGCAAACACAACAATAGCCATTAATAGCCATTTTAGAATGTCAGAGCAGGGATAAACAATGTTGAGTGGGAACAGGAAACTGTTGAGACTTCAGACAAGTTTGCCCAGACTTAGACTGTTTATATTATCCTGCAAGACTAGAGTGGAGGATGAGGCCTTGGTTACCTAGACAGCAAAGGCGAACTAGAAAGGAGTAAAGAGATGAAGACTAGGGATAGACCTAGTACAAAGAAGAGAACTCGTAACAGGCCCATTAGGAGTAACAGGCCTGGGTTTGGGTCCCAAATCCTTCCCAGCCCCCTTTAAGTCACTGAGCTGAGTTCTCTTATTTGCATAAGAGAACTAAATAGTATTGTCTCTCTATGAGTTGTCCTGGGGATCAGATGCGCATAAATAGGACACTGATTTACAAACTTTAAAGTACTAAGAAGTTACAAATGGGGGGCCAGGACTAGTCAGGTTTATGGATATTTTAAGTTTGGCCTGAAAGATTGGCCCTTCACAAAAGAGAAAAAGATGATGATAGTGATAAAGGAGAATAATGTTAGGCCAGGGAATGGACTCCTTTGTTGACCACTGCCTCCACCAGTCCTGGACACCTTATATTTTTGCTACCTGACTCTCTTTTCAGTTAGAATTGGACATGGAACAACAGACTGGTTCCAAATAGGAAAAGGAGTACGTCAAGGCTGTATATTGTCACCCTGCTTATTTAACTTATATGCAGAGTACATCATGAGAAATGCTGGACTGGAAGAAATACAAGCTGGAATCAAGATTGCCGGGAGAAATATCACTAACCTCAGATATGCAGATGACACCACCCTTATGGTAGAAAGTGAAGAGGAACTAAAAAGCCTCTCGATGAAGTGAAAGAGGAGAGTGAAACAGTTGGCTTAAAGCTCAGCATTCAGAAAATGAAGATCCGGTCCCATCACTTCATGGGAAAGTGATGGGGAAACAGTGGAAACAGTGTCAGACTTTATTTTTTGGCGGCTCCAAAATCACTGCAGATGGTGACTGCAGCCATGAAATTAAAAGACGCTTACTCCTTGGAAGGAAAGTTATGACCAACCTAGATAGCATATTCAGAAGCAGAGACATTACTTTGCCAACTAAGGTCCATCTAGTCAAGGCTATGGTTTTTCCAGTGGTTGTGTATGGATGTGAGAGTTGGACTGTGAAGAAGGCTGAGCACAAAAGAACTGATGCCTCTGAACTGTGGTGTTGGAGAAGACTCTTGAGAGTCCCTTGGACTGCAAGGAGATCCAGTCCATTCTGAAGGAGATCAACCCCGGGATTTCTTTGGAAGGAACGATGCTAAAGCGGAAACTCCAGTACTTTGGCCACCTCATGCGAAGAGTCGACTCATTGGAAAAGACTTTGATGCTCAGAGGGATTGGGGGCAGGAGGATAAGGGGATGACAGAGGATGAGATGGCCGGATGGCATCACTGACTCAATGGACGTTAATCTGAGTGAACTCTGGGAGTTGGTGATGGACAGCGAGGCCTGGGGTGCTGCGATTCATGGGTCGCAAAGAGTCAGACACGACTGAGCGACTGAACTGAACTGAATCATACTTTATGATCAAGATGGCATATAATGAATTTTACTTGTGTCACCAGTTAATTCAACCTTCTGTAAGATATAATGGAGCAAGTGAAAGTGATAATCACTCATTTGTGTCTGACTTTTTGTGACGCCATGGACTGTAGCCAACCAGGCTCCTCTGTGCATGGAATTCTCCAGGCAAGAATACTGGAGTGGGTTGGCATTTCCTTCTCCAGAGGATCTTCCCAATCCAGGGATCAAATCCAGGTCTCCTGCACTGCAGGCAGACTCTTTACCTCTTGAGCCATCAGGGAAGCCCAAGTTGGAGCAAAGGTCTACACTATAGGATGAAGCGGTGACAATTTGGGTAAGAGCATCTCCAAGAAATACTTTCAATGCAGAGGACAAAGAGCAGCAGAACAAAGAGCATGATTTTATGAGATCTCTCCTGACACTGTGCATCAGCTACCACTCTCCTGGTTTTTCAACTGATGCTGTTGAGGCTGGGAAAGAAGGGGATATGATCATACCACTAACATACACCTTTTTCACAGGTAGTCTTAGCACCCAGGAATTTATAAATTTAACAGATGCTATATAACATATTAAAAAGCAGAGACATTACTTTGCCAACAGAGGTCCATCTAGTCAAAGCTATGGTTTTTCCTGTAGTCATGTATGGATGGGAGAGTTGGACTGTCAAGAAAGCTGAGCACCAAAGAATTGATGCTTTTGAACTGTGGTGCTGGAGAAGGCTCTTGAGAGTCCCTTGGACTGCAAGGAGATCCAACCAGTCAATCCTAAAGGAAATTGGTCCTGAATATTCATTGGAAGGACTGATGCTGAAGCTGAAGCTCCAGTAGTTTGGCCACCAAATGCAAAGAACTGACTCATTGGAAGAGACCCTGATGCTAGGAAAGATTGAATGCAGGAGGAGAAGGGGATGACAGAGGATGAGATGGTTGGATGGCATCACCGACTCAATGGACATGAGTTTGAGCAAGCTCCGGATGTTGGTGTTGGACAGGGAAGCCTGGTGTGCTACAGTCCATATGGTCACAAAGAGTCAGACAGGACTGAGCGACTGAACTAAAATGAACTGATAGCAGCCAGAGTAACGAGAAAAAACAAAAGCACAAAAGATATGAGAGGAAAATGCATTTTGGCATCCAAAAGGACCAATCATTAAGCAGCAGTAAGAATGTAAAAGCCTATCTCTGAAAGGCCTTAAACAAGGGCCTCTGGAGTGTTCTGGCAATCTGGTGAAGAGGACAAATTCAGGAACTGCAATTCACGTAGCAACTGCCCATTCATCCTGAAAATAAATCTACACTGGTCACTATTTATCCAGCAGTTATCTTTGATTACTAAATGAATCTGCGGTACCTTGTGTTTGTTCCCCAATTCTTTGATGTCTAGTGTCAACCAGGCGTTTAATAACTGTCAACCAAGATACTGTATTTGAGAGAATATATTCAGTGAAAGATTAAATTAGTCACTGTAGCTAGACCACCAACTGTGCAGGGAAGTATTCCATGCTAGAAAATAACATTACTGGCATGAGGATAAAAAGAATTTCAAATGAGAGACTTAGGATTTTCCACCCCAAAATGCAAGGTGTGAGTTTTTATCCTCAAGCTAGGATGTGTGTGACTTAGCCTAGTTTCAAATGTTCCCCTGACCCAGCCATTGTCTATCAGGCCTTTGAGGCTCATTTCTGCCCAGAAGTTTTCCCTGATTATCCCTACCACATGCATCATTCTTTCATCTCAACTCCTTAAATCAAAACATTCAGGTCAAAAGGAACAGAAATAACACTGAACTTACAGTCAGAACACTGGAGCTTGAATAATAATTCCCTTCCTCTCGGCCACGTGACATGGTCTTTCCTGGACCTCAGATCCCTCCAGATCCCTCATCAATGAATATAATGTTATGTAAGTGTAAATACTATTAGAGCTTTAACATGTAAAACATGGCCTTGTAATAGTTGTCTTATTGTTTCAGTATGTGTCCTTTGTTAAACTTGATTAGCCCCTTAGCAACAGCCCCCAACCTTTTTGGCAACCAGGGACAGCTCTGGTGGGAAACAATTTTTCCATGGACCTGGAAGGGGGATGGTTTCAGGATGATTCCAGTGCACTACATATATTATGTACTTTATTTGTATTATTTTTCTATGAGTTCCACCTCAGATCATCAGGCATTAGATTCCAGAGGCCTTAGAGGACTATTAGAAGGAGTAGACTTAATATAATGAAATACTATAGCCAACATGTTGTATATATATGTTAGTTGTTCATTCATCTCTGACTCTTTGTGACTCCGTGGACTGTCGAGCATTTTTGTTGATGGGGTTTACCAGGCAAGAATACAATTTACCAGGGAAGGTAGCCATTCCCTTCAGGGGAGCTTCCTGACCCATGGATCAAACCAGGGTCTTCTGCATTGCAGGTTGGTCTTTTGCATTGCAGCCACCGGGGAAGCCCTCAAAACATGTTGGATGTGTTCAAGTTCACAGAAGAAGAGGAGGGATGCTAGTCATGCAGGGAAAAATGCAAACAGGAGAGTGGTAGTTGTGATGGATTAAATAAGAACAACTTAGTGACAGGTCTGAACTCTGTCCTATGGCAAAAACTATCTTTAGTCATGCCATCTTCCCACTCCCAGACTGAGCTCACCCAAAAAGTTAATCACACAAACCTGGAAAGTCAGGGAGCTAAGGGTGAACCAACAGTGGGATAAGTCATCTTCTCTCTGTAGGTCCCATGACACTTTAAGACATATATGTGTCATCAAATGTGGCTTCAGTTCAGTCACTCAGTCATGTCCGACTCTGTGACCCCATGAACCGCAGCACACCAGGCCTCCCTGTCCATCACCAACTCCCAGAGTTTACCCAAACTCACATCCATCAAGTCAGTGATGCCATCCAACCATCTCATCCTCTATTTTCCCTTTCTCCTCCTGCCCTCAATCTTTCCTAGCATCAGGGTCTTTACTAATGAGTCAGCTCTTCACATGATGTGGCCAAAGTATTGGAGTTTCAGCTTCAAAATCAGGCCTTCCAATGAACACCCAGGACTGATCTCCTTTAGGATGGACTGGTTGGATCTCCTTGCAGTCCAAGGGACTCTCAAGAGTCTTCTCCAACACCACAGTTCAAACGCATCAATTCTTTGGCACTCAGGTTTCTTTATAATCCAACTCTCACATCCATACATGACTACTGGAAAAATCATAGCCTTGTCTAGACGGACCTTTGTTGGCAAAGTAATGTCTCTGCTTTTTAATATGTTATCCAGGTTGGTCATAACTTTCCTTCCAAGGAGTAAGTGTCTTTTAATTTCATGGCTGCAGTCACCATCAGCAGTGATTTTGGAGCCCCAAAAAGCTTGACACTGTTTCGCCATCTATTTGCCGTGAAGTGATGGGACCAGATGCCACGATCTTCATTTTCTGAATGTTGAGCTGTAAGCCAACTGTTTCACTCTCCTCTCTCACTTTCATCAAGAGGCTCTTTAGTTCTTCATCACTTTCTGCCATAAGGGTGGTGTCATCTGCATATCTGAGGTTATTGATATTTCTCCCAGCAATCTTGATTCCAGCTTGTGCTTCTTCCAGCCCAGCGTTTCTCATGATGTACTCTGCATATAAGTCAAATAAGCAGGATGACAATATACAGCCTTGACATACTCTTTTCCCTATGTGGAACCAGTCTGTTGTTCCATGTCCAGTTCTATCTGTTGCTTCTTTACCTGCATACAGGTTTCTCAAGAGGCAGGTCAGGCGGTCTGGTATTCCCACCTGTTTCAGAATTTTCCAGTTTATTGTGATCCACACAGTCAAAGGCTTTGGCATAGTCAATAAAGCAGAAATAGATGTATTTCTAGAACTCTCTTGCTTTTTCAATAATGTGGCTTGGTGCAAACATAAATATCAAGAGCTACTCCAAAAAACCACAGGCTATACACATTCAAAGAGTCACACCTTTGCTAGCAGTAAGGGGCTTTCAATGTAATTTGATTCTCTACTTGAAGGAAATATAGCATTCTCAGAAACATGGTTGCTATACAATAGAAAAAGCAATAATATTTGCTTTTGTTATTGTTTTTCTTTATTTTTTGATTCATTCACTCTCTTTTTTCATTGATTATATTAAAAATAGCCACTGGAGGTTCAAGAAGGAGAGGGCATACGTATACCTATGGCTTATTCATGTTGATATATGGCAGAAACCAACACAATATTGTAAAGCAATTATCCTCCAATTAAAAATAAAAAATTTCAAAAAATACATATGGAGAGATATTCTGTGTTCCTGGGTTTAAAGAATCAACACTGTGAAAATGCCTATACTATCAAATGCAACCTACAGATTCAGTGTGATCATTATCAAATTACCAATGGCATTTTTTCACAGAACTAGAACAAAAACCCTCACAATCATGGAAACACAAAAGACCCTGAATAGCCAAAGCAATCTTGAGAAAGAAGAATGAAGCTGACGCAATCAACCTTCCCGACTTCAGACTATATTACAAAGCTACAGTCGGCAAGACAGTATGGTGCTGACACAAAAACAGACATATAGACCAATGGAACAAGTTGAGAATCTAGAGAATAAACCCACACACCTATGGGTACCTTATTTTTAACAAAGGAGGCAAGAATACACAGTGGGGCAAAGACAGTCTCCAGTAAGTGCTGCTGGGAAAATCGACAGCTATGTGTAAAAGAATGAAATTAGAACACCTTCTAACAGTATGTGTGCTAAGTCACTTCAATCATGTCCAACTCTTTGCATCCCTATGGACTGTAGCCTAGCAGGTTCCTCTATCTATGGAATTCTGCAGGCAAGAATACTAGAGTCAGTTGCCATTTCCTTCTCCAGGGGATCTTTTCTATCCAGGGATTGAACCTATATCTCTTACATCTCCTGCATTGGCAGACAGGTTCTGTACCACTAGCACAACCTGGGAAGCCTCAAAGATAAACACAAAATGGATTAAAGACCTAAATATAAGACCATACCAGAAACTATAAAACTCTTAGAAGAAAACATAGGTAGAACACTCTATGACATAAATCACAGCAAGATCCTCTATGACTCACCTGCTGCTAAGTCGCTTCAGTCGTGTCTGACTCTGTGCGACCTCGTAGACGGCAGCCCACTAGACTTCCCCATCCCTGGGATTCTCCAGGCAAGAACACTGGAGTGGGTTGCCATTTCCTTCTCCAATGCATGAAAGTGAAAAGTGAAAGTGAATCCACTCAGTCATGTCCAACTCTTAGCGACCCCATGGACTGCAGCCTACCAGGCTTCTCCATCCATGGATTCTCCAGGCAGGAGTACTGGAGTGGGGTCCATTGCCTTCCCACTACTAGCAATATACCCTGAGGAAACCAAAACTGAAAAAGACACGTGTACCCCAATGTTCATTGCAGCACTGTTTGCGATAACTAGGACATTGAAGCAACCTAGATGACCACTGACAGATGAATGGATAAAGAAGTTGTGGTACATATATACAATGGAATATTACTCAGCCATAAAAAGGAATGCATTTGAGTCAGTTCTAATGAGGTGGATGAACCTAAAGCCTATTATACAGAGTGAAGTAAGTCAGAAAGAGAAAAACAAATATCATATATTAATGCCTATATATGGAATCTAGAAAGGTGGTACTGATGAACCTATTTGCAGAGCAGCAAATTTGCAGAGATACAGACATAAGAGAACAGACTTCTGGACATGGTAGAGGAGAACAAAGGATGGGATGTAAGAAAGAGTAACATGGAAACATTCATAACCATATGTAAAACAGATAGCCAGTGGAAATTTTCTGTGTGACTCAGGGAACTCAAACCAGGCCTCTAACAACCTCGAGGGGTGGGCTGAGGAGAAAGTGGGTGGGAGTTGTAAGAGGGAGGGGACATGGGTATACCTATGGCTGATTCATGTTTATGTTTGGCAGAAACCAACACAATATTGTAGAGCTATTATTCTTCAATTAAAAATAAATAAATTTAATTCTAAAACATAAGTAAAAATTGCAAAATACCCATTGAACCTGCTTAGCTGTCAAATGTTGTACAAATATTTTATATAGCAGTATCTTACTTAATCTTCTTCACCAAACCTTTTTTAGATAAGAAAATGGAAACAGAGAAGGAAGTGCCAGGTTCTTTTAAGAATTAATAATTGCTAAAGTCAGAACATGCATTCAATTCTGTGTGATTCCATTGGAGAGTCTTTATAACCTGAGATAGTTTGTCTCTGACATTGCTCTTTCCTCTACTAGGAGCGTGTTGCTGTTATTGCTGTTTAGTCACTAGTCCTGCCTGACTCTTGTGACCTCATGCAGCCTGCCAGGCTCCTCTGAAATCTTCCAAAAGGGGAGACCAAGCTGAATGGCTGTGGCCAGTCTCTGGGCTTTTCTTTTCAGCATCTGAGGGCACCTCTGGATTATTTACAACCTCCAATTCATTCTGTCATACTTCTTGGTTTTCCTTTCTCGGTGGAAACCAGCTAGAAACATCTTAAGCCCCAGTGTTTAATCTGATTTGTCGTCACTTCCTCAGCCTAGTGTCCATCTATTTTATTTGACCCATTTATTAGTAAGTTTAAACTCACTGGGAAATTTTTCAAAACCACTAAGATCTTATTATTAACACGTCACATGAGCAGATCTGAACAGACAGGAAGGACATACAATACCATGAATTCTAGTTACATAGCGGTCTCCAAGCCTGTATTTCATAATTATGGGATGAAATATGGTCCCTCTGAGTTGATAAAGTATTTTCTAATGAGATAGGAAAATTATTATAAGAAAACAATAATTTTCCAGGGGATCTTCCCAATTCAGGATCAAACCCGGGTCTCCTGCATTGCAGGTGGACTCCACCAGCTGAGCTACCAGCGAAGACCCTGGCAAAGTTTAATTTATAAAGCTAAAAACATTTTAATTTAGCTTTAACAGTCTAGTCTGCCAAAGAAAGTGAATATTTTGACTATGCACCCAAATATTTTTTAGACTGTTAAGATGACAAAACATTTTATAAATTCTCTCCTTTCCACTGGTAAATTGCTTCTTAAATAAGAACACTGAGCACAGTATTCTGAGAGATATTGCTGTTCAGTTCAGTTCAGTCACTCGATCGTGTCCGACCCTTTGTGACCCCACGGACTGCCAGCACACCAGGCTTCCCTGTCCATCACCAACTCCTGGAGCTTACTCAAACTCATGTCCATTGAGTCAGTGATGCCATCCAACCATCTCATTCTCTGTTGTCCCCTTCTCCTCCCACCTTTAGTCTTTCTCAGCATGAGGGTTTTTTTTAGTGAGTCAGTTCTTCACATCAGGTGACAAAAGTATTGGAGTTTCAGCTTCAGCATCAGTCCTTCCAATGAATATTCAGGACTGATCTCCTTTAGGATGGACTGGTTGGATCTCCTTGCAGTCCAAGGGACTCTCAAGAATCTTCTCCAATACCACTGTTCAAAAGCATCAATCCTTTGGTGCTCAGCTTTCCTTATAGTCCAACTCTCACATCCATACATGACTACTGGAAAAACCATAGCTTTGACTAGATGGACATTTGTTGCTAAAGTAATGTCTCTAATTTTTAATAGATTGTCTAGGTTGATCATAGCTTTCCTTCCAAGGAGCAAGTATCTTTTAATTTTCATGGCTGCAGTGATTTTGGAGCCCTCCCAAATAAAGTCTTTCAATGTTTACATTGTTTCCCCATCTAGTTGCCATGAAGTGATTGGGCTGGATGCCATGATCTCAGTTTTATGAGTGTTGAGTTTTAAGCCAACTTTTTTACTTTCCTCTTTCACTTTCATCAAGAGACTCTTTGGTTCTTCTTCTCTTTCTGCCATGAGGGTGGTGTCATCTGCATATCTGAGGTTATTGATATTTCTCCCAGCAATCTTGATTCCAGCTTGTGCTTCATCCAGTCCTGCATTTCTCATGATGTACCCTGCATATAAGTTAAATAAGCGGGGTGACAATATGCAGCCTTGACGCACTCTTTTCCTGATTTGGAACCAGCCTGTTGTTCAATGTCCAGTTCTAACTGTTGCTTCTTGACCTGCATACACATTTCTCAGGAGGCAGGTCAGGTGATCTGGTTTTCCCATCTCTTGAAGAATTTTCCACAGTTTGTTGTGATCCACACAGTCAAAGGCTTTGGCATAGTCAATAAAGCAGAAATAGATGTTTTTCTGGAACTCTCTTGCTTTTATGATGATCCAACAGATGTTGGCAATTTCGATTCTGGTTCCTCTGCCTTTTCTAAATCCATTTGCTGTTCAGACAATGTAAAATTTTTTTAAATGATAACAAATAATAAAAATTGGATAAACATTAATGAAAGAAATATGTTAAATACCTGACCTTGGTTGAAGACTGGGGAACTTTTTCCTTATTAAACTCTATGCCTCCCTACTGCTTAACATTTTGTCCCTACCCTTTTAATTCTTGTGGTCTCTGAGCTTCTGTAATTGGCATCTCAGATTTACTATTTGCTTAAGAGTCTGGGATCTTCAGCATACAAATTTGTGGCATGTCTGAAATGCTCAGTTTGGCTGCTTCAAAGAGCCATCTGGATTGAGTCAGCTGTGATGCATCTGGGTAGATTGGGTATAGGCCAGGTTTAAAAAAAAAATAGACTGGATGGAGTTACCTTTCAAGAGTCTGGTTATTCTTGCTTTAAATACTTGGCCATAAAATCATACATTAGAAAGTAGCTTCAATGAGCGGAAACCCTTTCAAAGAACCACCTAGTCTAAACTTGCCTTTCTATTTTGGAAACTCTTCCTCACATTTAAACAAACTTTTTCTTGCTACAGTTAACAAAGAAGCCACATTGTTTGGTTTAACTTCAGAGCTGACTGGGAAGTCTTCCATCCCATCCCACAAAGTTATGAAAACTATCACAATGAAACCATAAATCACATAGATGATATGAGCTTGGACTACCTGGGGGTTTCAGATAGCTGACAGTTGGCTTGGCTAAAAAAAATTTAACTTTCATCAGTGATTATTTACATTGAGGATGAGGTGGTTAGATAGCCTCACTAACTCAGTAGACATGAATTTGAGCAAACTCAAGGAGATAGTGAAGGACAGGGGAGCCTAGCATGCTGCAGTCCATGGGGTCACAAAGAGTCAGACACAACTTAACAAACTTTTTCTTGCTACAGTTAACAAAGAAGCCACATTGTTTGGTTTAACTTCAGAGCTGACTGGGAAGTCTTCCATGCCATCCCACAAAGTTATGAAAACTATCACAATGAAACCATAAATCACATAGATGATATGAGCTCGGACTACCTGGGGGTTTCAGATAGCTGACAGTTGGCTTGGCTAAAAAAAATTTAAAACTTTCATCAGTGATTATTTACATTGAGGATGAGGTGGTTAGATAGCCTCACTAACTCAGTGGACATGAATTTGAGCAAACTCAAGGAGATAGTGAAGGACAGGGGAGCCTAGCATGCTGCAGTCCATGGGGTCACAACGAGTCAGACACAACGTAGTGATTGAATAACAACAACAATAACAACATTGACAATCTGCCTCCAAAATGTCTGATTTTACTTTCTAGACATAGTAACTTTTACTCCTTTTTCTGTTCTTTAATGGTGCCTTTTTTATGTATGGTAAGTTATTAGGTTTCATTTCTATGGACCATCTCAAGTGATGACACTGACTTTCTAAAATGGAGAGGCTTAAGAGGCCACCATTATTCCACAGAACCTCCTGTGCTATATAATTTATATTCTACTTTATCACCCCAGGTGATTTTTCAAGACATGCTCTCGTTCATTTATCCTCTGCTTCACAAGCTTGGTCTGAATAGAACACTAGGGAATGCAGGTAGCTCATCCAAGAATATTGGGGTCTTAGAATGGCTCACCTCCTTAGGGATGACCTGTCACAAGGTATCTAGTCACTTCTTAAGCTCCCTCTGAGAAAGGTGCCCAAGTCAGACTTGATTTTTTTTGTTGTTTTTTTTTGCATCTCAGAAAAAGTCATTACTTTCCATCTATGTCTCAAGCCAAATACCTAGGAGTCATTCTTGACTAATTTTTTTTCCTCTTCTAGAATAATCCTAGTAAGTCCTAACTACCCCTACACCAAAATTATTTCTCTGATTTATCAGCTTCTCACCAATTCCACTATAATCCACCTTGAGATTGATTATTTTTTCTCAGGTGTAACAACTTCCCACCTGGACTCCCAATTTTCACTCTTTTTCTCTTTGCCATCCATTATTTTTATGCAAATGAGAACACCATTAATCTTACACTCAGGAATCACCACCAAGGTTAACACCTTAGTGTATGTCTTTATGGATCTTTTTCTCCACATGTACGTGTGTCTGTATGTGTTGTTTTTTAACCAAAGTGAGAACAAAGTGTCTCTACTGTTTAGTAACTTGTACCTTGGTTGATAGTGTTGCATCTGCATTCCAGTAATCTTTAAAATCTCTCCAATGATCTTGAAATGTCTTGAGACACATTTTCCCTCTCTTCCAGGATCATAATTTCATCATACTCTTAATCTAGCATAGTCCCTTTTTTCTATTTCTGACTTATTGAAAAGATAGGGCCAATTTTCTTATATTTTCTTCACAAAGAAGTCTGACTTTCGTTCCTATATATGTAAATCAGATCAGATGATTCTCTTTTTTAAGCATATGAATGGCTTCTCACTTGCATGTAACAGAATAAAATCCAAGCTCCTACTATGGTCCTCTAGGCCTTAAGATCTGGCCTCTGCCCAACCTCACTGACTTGATCTTCTCATCACTGCTTCTCTCTTGCTCACCAAGTATGAGTTATCCAGGCCTAATCGCAGATCCTCAGGAATACCAAGCTTTTCTTACCTCAGCACCTCTGTTCTTATCCTCCTGTCTCTGATTTTCTTATACCCTTCTGGTCTAAGTTCAGATATCACTGTTTCTCAGAGGTTTCACCCATTTCCCATATAAAGCATTTACCACCAACTGCAATAATCATTTTATCTACCTGATACAGTTCATCTCCTGTCACTGTAAACTCGCTAACAGACATATTGCTAGGATATGACCACTGTATGTATCTTCGGCGCCTATGGCAGTAACTAGCCCCTAGTAGACACTCAATAAAATTTATCTGGTGAATGAACAGAAAGCTCCAAGACTCTTAAGAAAAAGATATAAAAAGATGAGATGGAGTAAACCCAAAGACCATTTAGGTCAATCTTTCTTGTTATTGGTGAGAAAGTGGTAGCCCAGGGCTGGGGTAGAGCGGGGTGGGCGCAGGAAGGACATGACCTATAGCATCTGAATTTGGAGCTATTTTCCTAAACTCTGACTGGAGTAGGGCTCTCTAGTGCTTGGGAAGGCAGTCTTGGGCATATGCCTGCTCTTTCAGTGCCAACTTCAACCTGTCACAATTGCACATTGAGGCTTAAAATGCCTGGTGGTGACCTAGACCCTCACAGATGCCAGGTTTCCCAGCTTCTACTAGAGGACTTTTCCATTCCAACATCCTGCCCTGGAGCTAAGACTCTTAAGAAAAAGATATAAAAAGATGAGATGGAGTAAACCCAAAGACCATTTAGGTCAATCTTTCTTGTTATTGGGAAAGTGGTAGCCCAGGGCTGGGGTGGTGGGGGATGGGCGCAGGAAGGACACGACCTATAGCATCTGAATTTGGAGCTGTTTTCCTATACTCTGCCTGGAGTAGGGCTCTCTAGTGCTTGGGAAGGCAGTCTTGGGCATATGCCTGCTCTTTCAGTGCCAACTCCAACCTGTCAATTGCACATTGAGGCTTAAAATGCCTGGTGGTGACCTAGACCCTCACAGATGCCAGGTTTCCCAGCATCTACTAGAGGACTTTTCCATTCCAACATCCTGCCCTGGAGCTTTGAGTTTTGTTTTTTCTCTCAAAAAATAATATTGCCCAGTTTTACTCTGTGACAGTGACCTAAGTACCTACATGGATCAGCTCACCAGTCTCTATTTAATTGTTTACAATATATCAGGGCCTCTGCTAAGTGATTCCTTTGCATTATTCTACTTAAAGTTTGTAGCATCTCTTTTTCTAACTTTTTGTTTTATATTACGGTCTAGTTTATGAATAAGGCTGTGTTGGTTTCAGGTGTATAGCAAATTGATTCAGTTATGCATGTATATTTATTCTTTTTTAGATTCTTTCCTCATATAAGCAATCACAGAATATTGAGTAGAGTTCCCTGCTCTATTGAGTTTTGTTTTTTCTCTCAAAAAATAATATTGCCCAGTTTTACTCTGTGACAGTGACCTAAGTACCTACATGGATCAGCTCACCAGTCTCTATTTAATTGTTTACAATATATCAGGGCCTCTGCTAAGTGATTCCTTTGCATTATTCTACTTAAAGTTTGTAGCATCTCTTTTTTTAACTTTTTGTTTTATATTACGGTCTAGTTTATGAATAAGGCTGTGTTGGTTTCAGGTGTATAGCAAACTGATTCAGTTATGCATGTATATTTATTTTTAGAGTCTTTCCTCATATAAGCAATCACAGAATATTGAGTAGAGTTCCCTGCTCTATACACTAGATCCTTGTTGATTATCCATTTGATCATGTTTTATTTTTAATTGGAGGATAATCGCTTTGCAGTATTGTGTTGGTTTCTGTTGTTGGTTTGTACAACAATGTGAATTAACTATAGGTATACATATATCCCTTCCCGTGTGAGCCTCCCTTCCCCCCACCTCCCGCCTCTAGGTCATCACAGAGCACCAAGCTGAGCTCCCTGTGCTATACAGCTGCTTCCCACTAGCTATCTGTTTTACACATGGCAATGTATATATGTCAATGCATAGCATCTCTCAGAGGTAAATACTATTCTTGTCCCCACTGTACTGGTGAATAAGGTGTGCATGAAAGAACTTAGGTAACATGTCCAAAGTTAACAACTAAAATAAGAGAAGTACTGCTTCAAATGTCTGTCTGTAATCTGCAAATCTTACCATCCAGTGCCTTCTCTCTGTAATGACTCAACCCTCAAGCACCTACACATGCCAACCCCAGCCCAGTTCTCCACCCTGGGTGCCTTTCACAGCAAATCTCACTAGAAGTTGCCTCATTCCTTTGTGTTCTCAATGTGAATTAACTATAGGTATACATATATCCCTTCCCGCGTGAGCCTCCCTTCCCCCCACCTCCCGCCTCTAGGTCATCACAGAGCACCAAGCTGAGCTCCCTGTGCTATACAGCTGCTTCCCACTAGCTATCTGTTTTACACATGGCAATGTATATATGTCAATGCATAGCATCTCTCAGAGGTAAATACTATTCTTGTCCCCACTGTACTGGTGAACAAGGTGTGCATGAAAGAACTTAGGTAACATGTCCAAAGTTAACAACTAAAATAAGAGCAGTTTTGCTTCAAATATCTATCTGTAATCTGCAAATCTTACCATCCAGTGCCTTCTCTCTGTAATGACTCGACCCTCAAGCACCTACACATGCCAACCCCAGCCCAGTTCTCAACCCTGGGTGCCTTTCATAGCAAATCTCACTAGAAGTTGCCTCATTCCTTTGTGTTCAATAAGCTGTCAGGTATAAGCTGAGCATCAGTGAATGTTTACATGATATGTCAGACTTTCTAAGTGGCTCAGGAGTAGTTTATGCCTTAACTCCCCGTAAAGCACTTAATCTTGCATCTTTCAAATGTGCTAGCAGCCTAGTGAGGAACATATTTGATGAGAAAGGAACTATAAGAGCTTGACTGTATGAAAGATAACTTCCCCTGTATCTCCATTTTGGCATATTCTGCCCTATGTAAATATTTAGTGCTGTTTAGGGGTGGGAAATAGTCATTTAACTTAGAACCTCCAGCTTAAAAAAATTACAAAGAGCATTTACTCTGGGGTTTTTAGTAATACAGCCTTTTCTATCCATCCTTTCATGCAAATAGAGTATATAAAAGATCTGAATCGCATGTCTTCGATTGAAAGAGGTACATGCACATTTGGTGGCTGCAGTGGTAGAAATGAGAACTTAGTGATACTTGGCTCCTCGTCTTCCTGATTTGGTCACACAGCCTGAAGCAGGAGAAAGTCACCAACCCACGGTCACACAGTTTTCCAGATAATCATAGTTACCTGTGAGCATTGGCCCCTAACATGTTCAGTGCTAAAATGCACAATTATTAAATTGTGTGTACCTCATTTGTACCAGGGTAGCAGGCAGTGCTTTTTGTTTTCCTGCCTCAGCTGACTCTGAATAAGGAATCCCTTCTCCCTATTTTCCAGGCCCACCTGCCTGGAGTCCCTCGTGGTGCACACTGTTTGCTGCCTCCAGACTGGGTTGCTTAGCAACCAAGCTCGGCAGGCTTCCTAATAGACAAAGGTTTTTCCTTCCAGTCCAACTGCTGTACTAATGCTCATTGTTGACAAGGGAACAGTTCCCTGCTGAGCATACTCTGTAATCTGGAGGCAGATTTGGGGGCTTATTGCCAGGAGCCATGGACATCTCTCCTAAACGGGGAGGAGGCACAGAAGTTTGAGGACCAAATCATATTGAATGGACTGTTTCCTGTCTTG
Organism: Cephalophus harveyi; assembly: GCA_006410635.1. Lineage (NCBI taxonomy): Eukaryota > Metazoa > Chordata > Mammalia > Artiodactyla > Bovidae > Cephalophus > Cephalophus harveyi. The sequence goes on along the minus strand of SJYT01070571.1, from coordinate 99,150 downwards.
ATAGATGACTACGCAGGCATTTCAACTTGGTCACTTACCAGAGATTGTATCACAGGAGACATTTGGTTACAGTAGTATCCAAATTCATAGAATAATTCACATTGCCATCTTCTTGTCCTATACAACCCACAAAGAAATCATCTCCTATTGCCAGGTACACAGCCATAACATTTGACGTTATTTCATAGGCATGAACTAAGCTATCAGATTGAAGCTCCATTAAACTAGAAAGGCTTGAATCCATGGAGTGCTTTCCATCTCACGGGATCCTAACCTTAGGCCATCCTCAAGGTAGGCAAAACATGGAAAAGAATTCCCACTTAGTAGAAGATGAGGTGACTCACCCAAAAGTAGACAGGGAAAAGGAGGCAAAGCTGCTTCTTCAAAACCAGCTCCTTAGAGTCCTCTGGCTCCAGGTGCATGTTCAGCTCTGGGACAGATACATCTTCATGTGGAAAACGGTTTGATATTTGTGGTTCACCTGCAGAGAAAGGAGGGCAGAGGCTTAGTTTGTAAATTACTAAATAAGCTTGGAGAAATGTAACAACTTATTCTGGGTTACTCTGCAAAGCTGTGACCCTCTCACCTTTCTGAACCAAGGCAATCAGCCATTAAACTCTACACTACGTATGTCTCCACGGCTTTATTATGAGACAGCTTGTGAATGCACTTAGAAACATATGCAAGCAACTAAACTTTAAGTATAGATGAATGACAAATTGCAGTGAATACACCCTACCATTGAATGTGGCAGGATTTCATAATCATTTCCCCCTCCCAGGACAAAGCAAGATAATAAACTTAATGAGAATGAGTGTTATGTTTCTTTCCCTTTCCTTGGGTCTTGTATATGTCTACAAAGAGCCTGCGTATCAAAAATATTAATAGAAGGAAAGAATAAAAAGATGGTCAAGGTTAAGCCCAAGTTCAAAGATAAGTTCAAGGCCAAGGTCAAAGTCAAGAGCAAGTCTAAGGCCCTTAACTAATCTAGTGCCAGACATATACAGGTATATTGAATATATTTATTATTTTCCAGATACTTAGTAGCATTCCACTCCTGTTTTTATTGCCTTATCTGTGAGGAGTTTCTCCCTTTTTCCTTTGTTTTAATAACTATAATCTTTTCCTCAGACTTGTATACATATTTAGATACCGCATGAACTCTTTGTCTTCAACCACAAGAAATACAGGAGCAGAATACAGCATATAGAAATATGAACTTTATATAGATAAGAAAATATGTATGATTCCAAAACTGATGGTCATGTCTGTTCAGAGATACAATGATGCAGGAAGACATTAGCAGAAAGTAGACACAAAGTGAGTAGAATCATACTAATTAATCAGAATGCCTCTAGAGTAGAATCTACCAAATAAGTTACTTTTCTGGTTAATAGTAATCAAATTTACAGATTTTTTTTTAAAAAAGAATTCATATGTTATTTATTTGAGTCTCACAATGAGCCCAGTGGTAACTATTAGCCCAAGATCACAAATGACAAAACTAAGGCCTAGAGAGACTCAGTTACTTATTGTTTAAGATTACATAAGCAAGAACTGATTTTCAGATCTTCCAACTGAAAATTCCATAGCCTTTTCAGTATACTATATAACATCTGATCAGCCAAAAATTGGCTTAGACCACTTTTTTTGTGGGGGGGAGGTCCAGAAATTTTTGTTTTAATGATTGCTCCAGGTGATTTTGATGCAGCCTAAAATTAGAGAAGCGCTGCTGTCATAGACCAACTTTCACTGTATTCTCTTTTTATTTTTGCTTAAAGGATAATTGCTTTTCAATGTTGTGTTAGTTTCTGCTGTACAACAACATGAATCAGCTATAAGTATACATATGTCCCCTCCCTCTTGAGCCTCCTCCCATCCCATCCCTACATAACCTAGACCACTTATTTAGAAGTCTTGTTAAAATCGTTCTAAAGCATTTTCATACACTTGACTCAAGAGGCAAGTATAATCCCAATTATATACAAATTCTAGAAAATGCAAACTAATTCATAATGACAGAGAGTAGTAGTAGTTACCCGGGGATGGGGAAGGGAGGGCTGGGTATGTTCATTATCTTAATTGTTTAGCTTAAAACCATTTAGAAAATGGTTTTCTAGATGCAATATATGTCAAAGCTCATCAAATTCTCCACCTTAAATATGTGCATATTACTGTACATCAATTATATTTAAATAAAGTTGCAAAAGACAAAAGAACGAAAAGAAAGAAAAATGAGGAAGCACTCTATTAGCCAATATACCAAAATAGCTTATATCTCAATACTACTCATATTATCTAATTAGACTAAATAACACCGCTTTAGATTCAAAATCAGGAAGAATTTTCTGGCATTTTCTGGCATTTTAGTATCATTAAAATCTTGGACTATTGTCCAGAGAAAACATAAAATATCTTCCCTGTGAAACAAGACTGGCTACCCAACTGTAAGGCCAGTTCAGTTCAGTTGCTCAGTCGTGTCTGACTCTTTGCGACCACATGAATCACAGCACACCAGGCCTCCCTGTCCATCACCAACTCCCGGAGTTCACACAAACTCTGTCCATTGAGTCGGTGATGCCATCCAGCCATCTCATCCTCTGTCATTCCATTCTCCTCCTGCCCCCAATCCCTCCCAGCATGAGGGTCTATTCAAATGAGTCAACTCTTCGCATGAGGTGGCTAAAATACTGGAGTTTCAGCTTTAGCATCAGTCCTTCCATGAATACCCAGGACTGATCTCCTTTAGGATGGACTGGTTGGATCTCCTTGCAGTCCAAGGGACTCTCAAGAGTCTTCTCCAACACCACAGTTCAAAAGCATCAATTCTTCTGTGCTCAGCTTTCGTCACAGTCCAACTCTCACATCCATACATGACGACTGGAAAAACCATAGCCTTGAACTAGACGGACTTTTGTTGCCAAAGTAATATCTCTGCTTTTCAACATGCTATCTAGATTGGTCATAACTTTCCTTCCAAGGAGTAAGTATCTGCCTTACATAATTTAGATTGGGAAGAAGAAGAAAAGTCAGTCAAACCAGAAATGCCCTACTAGCTCTCAGTATTTTAATTCTTCTTCCATTCAATATTATTCCATCCTTCACCACAATGATCATTAAAGATCTTTTGCTTAGCTAGTTCTATAATCTATTCTTTTTAGGGCAAGTTCATCATACAGCATAATAATCAAGAATATAAAATTTGGACTCAAGTTGGCCCAGGTGGAAGGCCTTTCCTCCTAGTGGTTGTTTAGATCCTCAGGCCTCTTTGAACCAGTTTCCCTTTACACAAAATGGGAACTATCATAGCACTTATGTCAGAATGCGGCCATAGACATTTAATGAGGCAATGCTTAGTAAAGCCTTTCACTCAGATCTGACATACAGGATTCAATAAAGTTAGTCATTAATTTAAAACATCATAGTAAGTACTATAACTTTAGTTTTATATCTGATTTTTTTCTTCAAAGAGCCCATATTCTTTGAACAAGTTTCCAAGATATCCCACACTTTTCAATCAACTGATTGACCAAGTGCCTTGTGCATTTCCAAGAAACATGTGTTCAAACAGCATTTAGCCAAGGTTAATACCTTTCTAGGTCCAGGGAAGAAATTCTCAAGAAGCAGCATTCTAGACCTTTTCCATGTAGGACTGTGCTGTTGGTATCCCACTATTTCCTTTTACTTCCCACCTTCACCACCAGAAGGAGGAATAATTCAGTACACACGGTTCCTGCCCCTTCCTGTGCTGGATGGGAACATACCATGTGTTTCCCTCACATGCTAGATTTTTCTGACACCATCTGTTCTCCTAAGTCTACGGCACACAGTTTGCCTTGCTGTCACAACTCTCTTTGTAAATGTCGAGAAGACATGTGATGAATGATTCTAAGGAATGTTGTTTACCTACCAACCATCTCACTGCTGAGTGCTGGGCTGGAGCTGCGTAACAGTCCAAGACCTTACAGTGCTGGGATTCTCTGTGTAGCCCTACCTTATATGTCACAGAGGTTGAATGATAGAGACAGGGCTGATTCCAAACATTTTTAACTCAGTAAGGACACACTGCTACAGATCCTAGGTTAACTCTCAACTACTGAGGTGTTAGTTTCCACTGGGAACTATGGTAGTCACCTTCTACACATAATATAATCCTCACAAAACCCCAACAAGAAGGAAGACACCCTAATCATCTACATGTGTAACTGAGAAACTAGAGACTTAAATAGATGAGTTGCTCTTCTCCTGGTCACACTGCTAGTAATGGCAGAGCTGGGATATGAACCCAAGCTGTCTGTCTCCAGATTCTCTGTCCTTGCCTACAATGCCTCCAACAAGAGCAGTAAACTACGGAGCAACTGCCTTGCAATCTCTAGTCCGACCTTTAAGATTTTTTGTCCCCTGGAGTTATAGCTCCATTTTTCTGTATTACTTTGTTTCCTAAACTGGAAGGAAGTTCATTAAGGGCAGAGACCATGAGCTCTTATATTTATACACCCAGCCACACAAATACACACCTCTCACACCACCTTTGATCACTTTGTTGGTTGTTGTTCAGTTGTTAAGTCATGTCTGACTTTGCGGCCCCATGGACTGCAGTGCACCAGGTTTCCCCATCCTCCACTACCTCCCGGAGCTTGCTCAAACTCATGTCCATTGAGTTGGTGATGCCATCCAACCATCTCATCCTCTGCCGTCCCCTTCTGACCTAAGTCTTCCCCAGCATCATGCACAGTAGGTACTGAGTAAATATCAGTGATGGATAGCACCTCAAATGTGATCAATCACTTTTATATTACAAGCATAATCAAGTAATTTATCATCCAAATCAGGGTATGTTTGAGAGGGAAACGGGTCCTACTAAAAATTATGCTGGAAAAATAGCTATCGAGATCATCCACGACAAACAGGACCAGGTGGTTATCCTAATTATAACCCCTCTCCTACTGTATCTATTCAACATTATGAGTTTCCTCTGAGATAAAACTAACAGACAGCCATCGAAACAGTTAAACTGAAACATGGAAAAATGGAGCCATCTATTCCAAACACAAACCCCAAAACAGAGACTATCAAAAAGACAACCTGGATGTCACCCTGATTCTGTTTTCCCTTTTATAAATGTGTTTATGATTTTTTTTTCCCTCTCCTCAGCAGATGCTACCTGATTTGTGCTCTGGCTAATGTCACTCACGTCAAAAGCATGGCCAAATGCAATGAGGTGTGACTGACACCAGGAAAGATGATGAGCAAGGAGAATGGCAGCTGGCTGCATTTCCTACTTGTAGAATTTTAATGAATCAAGGAGCATCCTGATAGAGTACATCTGTACATGCTGGAAGCAAAGCTGAATGCTCTCGTCCCCAACTCTGAGATCTGAGAAACCCAAAGCGGGCTCCACCCTCATGATAGGGCTAAATGGGTCCTGAATAGAGGATGAGGACTGAGGAACATAAGAAACAGCTACAGGAGAAGACTACAGCTATGGGGAAAACTGCACAGAGGTGGGAAAGAAACATGAGTTCTCTCCCACTCTGTCCTACTCATTAGTTTTGTGACTTAGGCTAATTATTTGTCTTATTGGGACTCTATTTTTTAATAATAAGCAAACACGGAAGCTATCTTAAGTAAAGACAATAAAACAAGTTGTTTATTTCAAGGATGTGCAGGCATTTCATGGAAGTTGAAGGGAGAAACACACATCTCGGGAGTACTGGGTAAAGGAGCTACAATGGCACTGCACGCCTAGGAGGAAAACTTCTCTCCTCTTTCCTTACTGCTTCCTTCTGTGAATCTGCTTCTTTCTCACCTCGGTCAATCATTTTTTTGCTACCTAGTATGCCTGGTGGAATAACCCAAGTTTGAATGGTATAGGTCCAGCCACAAGGAACGACTGATTCTCAATTCTTGTTTCTGTGCCCGATTCCCAGTCAAAGATCTGAGCAGTCTAGCTAGTGCCAGGTGTCTTCCCCAACCCCCAAAGGATTAATAGAGTATACATCAATTCTAGATACCATGCCTGGGGCCTAGTTCTATGGCCCAATAGAAGGTAGATCCATCCCTGTCACAAAGGGACTGTTTGTGAGCTGAGACAACACTTTCAAAGGTATCCCATTAGGTTATGTAACTTTACTCCCTCAATATTAAAATCTGCCTTTTCTTTCCTCATGAGGTTTTTAAGTCTTAAATAATACCATGTCTAGGGGGAAAATGTGGAATTCAACTGACATTCCATCTGTCAGGTACTAGCTTTAACCTTAAATCACCCCATGAGTCAGCTGTAAAGCAGTCATATTTAAACCTATATCCTCTAGATCCCCAGGTTGTAGCCTTCTTTCCACAGATACCTGGAGGTCAATGTCATTGCCAGAAAAAAAGAAAAAGCTTTCCTAGTGTGATCATTATAGGTCTTAGAGTTCACTGACAAGCCAGAACATTCTCCCTTTTCTAGGTTTGTAATTAATTCCCCTATTTGCATTATGTAAATAGTGCTTTGTATAATTTCATATCCATAATTGTTATCATCAATAAATTCAGCTGTCATTTCTCTAACTGAACTCTGTGATGCTTAATTATTAGAACTGTAAACAGAACATAAGGGGTGCAGAAAGCATGAATATTTAGCGATACTGACAGATTTTGTTCATGACCTGCCACAATTACTAATATTACTATTAATTTTTCCAGGATAGGTTGTCAACATCAGTACAGAGTATGAAGCAAAGAAAACTCCTTTACCCAGAACTTAATAGTCCAAGGAATACCACCAAAGAGGAAAGGAAACACATCTCACAGAAGCCCTGAGAAAATAATAAATTGATTAACAGACCTCTACTAAGGCCTGTGATGGATAATGACTCAATAATGTCAGGGGGCAGGAAAGGGCTGGAAGGTAAAATAAAATTCTGTAATATTCTCCACATGTCTGATCTAAACACTCCCTCCTCCCCAACCCTCCACATAAATGATTTTGTGAAAAGAGCACCAAGTTCTAATCTTATTCTGTAAATTTCTGGCCTGAAATTCCCCACCATTAAAAGGGGTATAATTCAAATATCCAATCTGCCTAGCTGGAACTAGCAGAAAGGAACTCCTTTGTCAAGAAGCAGCAGAGAAAAGCTGAAATTCAAGATTTGAGGCATGTTTTTCTCAAGAAAGTCTAAAGTGATATGCGCCCTGCATAAACATGAGCTATCTTGCATAGAACTGTTGAGAAACCAAGTAGATCCAGCCTGTGAGTCCCCCTCTAGGTATACACAAAGAGGCTCTAAGAGAAAGAGGGCACAGTACAGGTCACTAAGTGGTGGTAATCACCCAAGAGGGCAAAACTTACAGAGACGAGGGAGGGAAAGTGATAGAGAGGGACTAGAAAAAGGGGAGGGAAAGGGAGAAAAAATACAGGATTATACTGACCAGGCTGTTTAAAGAAAACACCAACTAGAGGAGTGACTGTTTTTTATAGTCTCAAGGGTGCACATGTGCAAACACAGACAGAGACACACGTGGTTAAGTATTCCCTCCACCCACAGACACTACATATGTACACAATATCCTCATATTCCTCAATATGTACAACTTGTGTATCCGTCCATTGTTGCTTAGTCGCTAATTCATGTCCGACTCTTTTGCAACCCCATGGACTATAGCCTGCCAGGCTCAGGGGTTTCCTAGGCAAGAATACTGGAGTGGGTTGCCATTTTCTTCTCCAGGGGATCTCCCTGACCCAGGGATTCAAACCACGCCTCCTGCATTGGCAGATAAATTCTTCACCATCTGAGCCACTAGGGAAGCCTTCATTTGTCCATGCACACACATAAATGCATACCTACAAATCACATCCCCCCCACACACACTTTCCACCCTGCTTATATCCACAAGAGTAGCAGCAGCACCTCAGCAAGCTGTCTGAAACAGATGCAGAAATGGAGTGCACAAATGCTTTAAAGACAGGCAGACAGTCATAGGGACAGAGGTTGCCATTGTCAATCAGAAAAACAGAGAGACCTATGCAAATGCCAACAGAAAGATCAGCATGACTGATACCTGCTTCCCTGAGCAACTGGTGAGTTTTCTGTACTTCTGTAAATAGAATTGAAGAGGGTAGAAATTCAGGTTAATGGCTAAGTGCTATCATTAGCCAGATCACTGCCCATTTTGGAAAGGATATTTTAGTGACATGCTTGCCAAAGGGTCTAATTCAAATACTAACTAAAATAGAAAATTATAAAAAATGTAAATTATTCTCCTTCTTGATCCATCTCCTCAAAGGCACAGAGGAATCAAGTATGATACAAACATACAAACACACACTTGAACATCTGTAATTTTCAAATATCACTCCCAATGCCCATTATCCAGCTGTGAGTTATCAAATAAGTTTTTAACTATTATATCTGAAGGTCATATTGCATGGGATGGAATGAGCTGAAGGAATGGACTGTTGAGTTCACTTGAAAGCTACCATTTATTAAAAACTAACTGTGTGGACACTGCTCCAGCATCTTCACATTATCTCACTTAATCTTTTCAGCAACTCTATGAAGTAGGTACTATTATAATCTCCATATTGTGGATGAGGAAACTAAGACAGATAAATCATGCTGAGGAAATATGCATAATATCATAAATGCTGAAAAAGAGGCAGAGCTTGAACTTGAACTCAGGTGGCCTAGCTCTAGAGTGTTAGGCTAAAATGAGGATATTTCATCCCCATGTCAACTATCAGCTATCAGTAACCATCTGTAATACTACACGGAGAACTGTTTTTGACTGTATTCGAACCTGACAAGGAGTGCTACAGTCAATGGGGGAAGTGGACTACCTGTAGGAAGATGGGAGAGATGTGCATAGTGAGTATTTACAACACAGACCTGAGATCCAAAGACTGAACAACCACCAACCACAAGTGCAACCTTGCCCAAATATGACAGATAAAAGTAAAATAATCAAAGATAAGGTCACAGGTTTAGCAATGTTGCTACAGGTTTGAACACTGGTGAGGACCTCTTAGCACAATGCTGGATGGCTAAAATAGCTTAATATACTAAGATCTTAGATCATTATCCTCTAGTTCAAAACATGATTTCACAATTCCAATCTTTGTTTTTTTAAACTCCATCTATCTCCATGTTTATTACTAAAAATAACAGAATACACTCAACAATACTCCTCTGTGTGCTTCAAACTAGTGTGGACTGAAATGCACGTCTAAAAGTCAGGTAACAGTTAAAGAAAGTGAATTACCATACTCAAAACAATTCCAGGCAGAAGAAAAAAGGAAAGGACAGTTGAAATTCTCACACTTAAACAACATCCAAAAGGTTTGGCAGTTCAACTAGCTCTAAAAAAAAAAAAAAAAAAAAAAAACGATATTTATTCCTGAACATTGATATGGATAAGGGGAGTGCTCTGTGTCAATTTAATCCTTACAGCGACATCCAAAAGCCCTGTTAGAACACTTATCCTAGGTCATCCAGCCATTCTGATCGGATGAGAACTATTACTCCAAATAGCTAAAACTAGCTCATTTTTTTCTATGGCCTCAAGATTGCCATTTGAGGCAATTGGACAAATAAAGTATGTCTCAATTTCTCTTATAACCAAGGGTCTATAGACTGGTGATGGGCAGGAAAGAGAGCTATGGACTATGACTGCAGGATGGCCTGGCATTCAGCCTGGCTTCATTTGAATCACACTCTCCAGTGACAGAATTAACCAGCCATGGAGATTGAGTTCACTGAACAGGAAAAATGAGGCTGCCAAAAAAAAAAAAAAGCTAATGCAATCTAAGGCTGTGTTAAATAGAACAACAGCCATTTATTTATTCTCTCCCCTCCTCCAAGAAAGATTTAAAGGGGCAGTAAACAATAGTTTCCTGAAACAAGTAAATGAAAATTTCATTCCATTTCTGGTTTTCAGGCAACACATTGGAGACAGTGTTCTAAATTCCACAAGAAATACTTCACAGGGTCTTTGGAGAAACTAGAGCTCATTTATTTAGAGTGTCCAGGATGCAGATGGGCAAAAAATCGTGGCATATAGCAAATGACTGAACATCAAAGAACCTGAGGATATTTACTATAACGAAAAGACTTTGAAAACAGTTTCCTTGTTTCACCTAATACTTAAAGTTCAGTTCAGTCATTCAGTCATGTCTGACTCTTTGCAACCCCATGGACTGCAGCATGCCAGGCTTCCCTGTCCATCACCAACTCCCAGAGCTTGCTCAAACTCATGTCCTTCAAGTAAGTGATGCCATCCAATCATCTCATCCTCTGAAATCCCCTTCTCCTCCTGCCTTCAGTCTTTCCCAGCATCAGGGTCTTTTCCAATGAGTCAGTTCTTCACACCAGGTAGCCCAAGTATTTGAGCTTCAGCTTCACATTCACTCCTTCTAATGAATATTCAGGACTGATTTCCTTTATAATGGACTAGTTGGATCTCCTTACAGTCCAAGGGACTCTCAAGAGTCTTCTCCAACACCACAGTTGAAAAGCATCAATTCTTCAGTTCTCAGCTTTCTTTATAGTCCATCTCTCACATCCATACATGACTACTGGAAAAACCATAGCTTTGACTAGATGGACCTTTGTTGACAAAGTAATGTCTCTGCTTTTTAATATGCTGTCTAGGTTGGTCATAGCTTTCCTTCCAAGGAGTAAGCATCTTTTAACTTCATGGCTACAGTCACCATTTGCAGTGATTTTGGAGCCCAAAAACAGTCACTCACTGTTTCCATTCTTTCCCCATCTATTTGCCATGAAGTGATGGGACCAGATGCCATATCTCAGCCTTCTGAATGTTGAGTTTTAAGCCAATTTTTTCACTCTCCTCTTTCACTTTCATCAAGAGGCTTTTTTGTCCCTCTTCACTTTCTGCCATAAGGGTGGTGCCATCTGCATATCTGAGGTTATTGATAGTTCTCCCAGCAATCTTGATTCCAGTTTGTGCTTCATCCACCCCAGCACTTTGCACAATGTATTCTGCATATGTTAAATAAGTAGGATGACAATATACAGCCTTGATGTACTCCTTTGCTGATTTGGAACCAATCTGTCTTTTTCATGGACAGTTCTAACTGTTGCTTCTTGAGCTGCATACAGATGTCTCAGGAGATAGGTAAGGTGGTCTGGTATTCCCATCTCTTGAAGAATTTTCCACAGTTTGTGATAATCCACACAGTCAAAGGCTTTGGCCTAGTCAGTAAAGCAGAAGTAGATGTTTTTATATGGAACTCTCTTGCTTTTTCAATGATCTAATGGATGTTGGCAATTTGATATCTGGTTCCTCTGCCTTTTCTAAATCCAGCTTGAACATCTCGAAGTTCATGGTTCATGTACTGTTGAAGCCTGGCTTGGAGAATTTTGAGCATTACTTAGCTAGCGTGTGAGATAAATGCAATTGCGCGATAGTTTGAGCATTCTTTGGCATTGCCTTTCTCTGGGACTGGAATAAAAACTGACCTTTTCCAGTCCTTTGGCCACCACTGAGTTTTCCAAATTTGCTGGTATACTGAGTGCAGCACCTTAACAGTATCATCTTTTCGGATTTGAAATAGCTCAACTGGAATTCCATCACCTCCACTAGCTTTGTTCATAGTGATGCCCTCTAAAGCCCACTTGACTTCACATTCCAGGATGTCTGGCTCTAGGTGAGTGATCGCACTGCTGTGGTTATCTGGGTCATATAACCCAGATATAGGTTTTTGTATAGTTCTTCTTTGTAGTCTTGCCACCTCTTAATATCTTCTGCTTTGTTAGGTCCATTCTGTTTCTGTCCTTAATTGTGCCCATCTTTGCATGAAATGTTTCCTTGGTGTCTCTAATTTTCTTGAAGAGATCTCTATTATATCCCATTTTATTGTTTTCCTGTATTTCTTTGCATTAATCACTGAGGAAAGTTTTCTTATCCCTCTTTGCTATTCCTTGGAACCCTACATTCAAATGAGTCTATCTTTCTTTTTCTCGTTTGCTTTCTGTCATATTGAAGAGTGCTTAGATTTTTAGAATATGGTTTCAGAGAACAGAATACAACTGATAGGTGGAAATACCAAAACCTATCCAAAAATGATAAACACAGCCTATGAAATAGTGAGATTTACTAATATCTCAGGTATTGAAGAAGAGGCACGGTTATAAATCTCTCGACAAATGCTTCATGTCAGGTGGCAAGGACGGACTTTTGAAAAAGTCATGCATTTAACCAACTCATAAGCATGTACATTGAAAGATTCTTTTCCTCTTTAGTAGGCAGTGGTGTGAAAGATTTGGCATAGTTTATGTGCTAAGCACAAGAAGTAAGGTCCTAGGAAGAAGAATGAAGGAATTTCTATGAAAAGGCACAGAATTTTTCAATCAAAATTAAGTAGAAGTGAAATATGTCACATTACTGAATAGACCAAGATGGCTGGAGTGAGATATCACTGACTTCAATCATCATAGGATTTACTCTTTTATTTTTCCCCTTATAAGAGCAAAAAATGTCCCCTCTTTATAGACTTCTGAGCTGTAGATTATACCATCAGCCATTCAAGAAGATTGGACAATAGCAAATCATTTATCACTGGTGGGGAGCATTAGCCCAGCTTCTTTGAACTGAAAGGGGCTTCAAGAGCAATCCTGGGATCCCATTCTTTTCTCTCTTTAAAAATATGACTAAGTCATCATCCTTGCAAGAATCAGCCCACCTGATCAAGCTATTTGTAATGCAGTTAGTGACCTCATCACCTCTACCCTAGTTGAATACCTTATTATACGTGGAAAGAAAAGAATGAAGCTGTTTTTTTTTTTTCAACTGCAATTTCCAGATTAAAAAGAAATATCTCTGCATTTTTAGAAGGTTTTATATCAGATTTACTTTTCCTTACTTTGCTGATACAGCAGTACACACAATAGCTGTGAGGGGCAAATTTCGAGTCAACTTTCTGCAACTGAGCAATGAAGGATGAGAGATTGTGTTCAGAATTTCCAGTATCACGGTTCTGTCTTTCCAGAAGACTAAGATCATGGCTTTCATTCACATACAAGGACAATAAAAATAATAGTAATTAAAAAAGAAAAAATCAGATTTTAGGTTACTTAATATGCTAAGATGTGTTTGATAATTTGTTATGTAAGGGGGTGTTATGAAAATGAAATCTTTTTGATCTGTTTCTCTCAAATAAGAAATAACTAGTAACATTTTACATCAATTTTATAAAGTCTGTTTTTTTTCTCCATGAATGAAACTAATTTTTATAAGTAAATGCTGGGTTTTATGAGCTTCCTCTCAGAGGTAAAGAATCCATCTGCAAAGCAGGAGACACAGAGACCAAGGTTTGATCTCTGGGTCAGGAAGATCTCCTGAAGAAGGAAATGGCAACCCACTCTAGTATTCTCGCCTGGAAAATTCCATGGACAGAGGAACTTGGTGGGCTAAAGTCCATGGTATCACAAGGAGTCTGACATGACTGAGTGACTAAACAACAACGATAGTAGGTGAATATATTTAGACTGAAGACCATAAATAAGATCATAAATTAAGAAGTCTAATATTTTAAAGGCCCAGGGAGATAATGCAGATATCTGAAAAGGATGGATTTGAGGCAACAGAAAGCAGTGTTGATGTCCAGTTGGAAATTCTGTGCTCTGTCTATACGTATAGTTCAATAATATAAATAGCAACAACATTTCAAAAATGTGCCTTCACAAAATAATTGAATGTTCACAGCTTAGACTCCCATTTGAGCTGCAAAGGTCTTTTTTAATTTTTTTTTTAAATCAGAGGGCTTAAAAGATCACCTGATCTGGGTGTTTTCAATTCTGACACCACATTCAAACCCCTGGATCTAAAAAATACTAATGCCTGGCTCCCATACCAGATCAACTGGATGAGCATCTCTGAGGGTGGGAAACAATCTCACCAGGTGATTCTTAATATACAGCAAGGCATGAGAAACAAGAAGTGAGAAAACTAAAGCTGAAAAAAATAAAGGGATTTGTTCAAGATCATATTAGCACTTGGTAGGGAGCAAGCCTTTCCTTAATCATCAATGATTAAGTTCCAATAGAGAAGATGCCCAAAAGCAAATGCATAGGGGAGGTAATAAAAGGAGAATGTACAAAATTTGTCAAGACTCTTATTTGATTATAACAAATATTTGGCTTTTTGGAAATTTAGGGGCATTGACAATGCAATGCATTTTCTTACTGCCAATAATGTGCCCAAAATCACTAAACACTTGATGTATAGTTATAAGTTTTAACAATTCATTAAACAGATGAAGATAGTAATGCACAGAAAGATAAATTATATTGCCAAGTATATAAAGCTAAGAAATATAGGATACATTTACACCTGTCTCTTTGAGAGAAAATTTACATGAAGCAAAATGTACAGATTTCAGCATACCATTACATGTGTTTGGCAAATATATACATACACCCATGTAACTAAACCTATAATCAGATATTAAATATTCCCATTACCTTAAAAATTCCCCCATATCCCCTTCTAGTCACTCTACACCCCACAGGCAACTATGATTCCAATTTCTACCATTATGGACTAGAACGTTCATAAATGAAATTATACAGTGTGCTCTCATTTGTTTGTTTTTACATTTTTTTAAGATTTTGCTTATTTTTATTTCTGGCTGCTCTGGGTCTTCGTTGCTGCCCTTGGGCTTTCTCTATTTGCAGTACACGTGGTCCTCACGGCAATGACGTCTCTTGTCACGGAGCATGGGCTCTGGAGCATGGGCACGGTAGCTGCGGTGCTTGCGCGGAGTCGCCCCGCGGCATATGGGATCTTCCTGGACCAGGGAATGAACCCGTGTGCCCTGTATTAACTGGCGGAATCTTTACCATTGGACCACAAGGGAAATCCCCTCATTTGTTTCTTACCGGTTTGTTCATCATTTTTTTTAAAATATGCATCTATATTATTCCTTGTATCAGTAGTGAGTTGCCTTTATGTAGCTGAGGAGTATTCTATTATATGAATATACCACAATTTGTTCACCAGTTGTCTTGCTGATGATCATTTGTCTGTTTTTAAGTAGTGATTTTTGCCTGATTATTAATAAAGCTGCTATAAATGTGTTTAACTTTAGGAGAAACTACCAAACTATTTTCTAAAGTGCATGTCTTTTTACATACCTACTTCCCAGAGCAATACATGAGTTGTACGACTTCACACTGTCAACAGCATTTGTTGATGCAACAAGAAAGTGGTATTACATTATGGTTTTAATTTGCATTTCTCTCGTTAACTAATGATATCAAGTTCTTTTTCATGTTCATATTTACCATTCATACATTCTTCCTGGCGAAGTGTTCAGATCTTTTGCCTCATTGTATAAAACTTGCTTGTGATTTTATTATTGGCTTTTTCCTTATTTATTCTGGATCAAGTTTATTGTAAAATATATACTGTAAACATTTTCTCTGATATTGTAGTTAAACTTTTAATTTTCTTTTGCTGAGTAGAGGTATTATTTGGTGACATTCAAGATATCTTTTTTCTGTGGCTTTTTCTTTCACTCCAAGAAACCTCTACCTGTTCAAAGATCATAAATATATACTTCCATGTTTATTGTTAATTAAAAAAAAAAAGTTTTACTGTTTTAGCTTTTACAATTAGGTCTATGCTGCTGCTGCCGCTGCTTAGTCGCTTCAGTTGTGTCTGACTCTGTGTGACCCCATAGATGGCAGTCCTCCAGGCAAGTCCCCTGGGATTCTCCAAGAACATTGGAGTGGGTTGCCATTTCCTTCTCCAGTGCATGAAAGTGAAAAGTGAAAGTGAAGTCGCTCAGTCGTGTCCGACTCTTAGCGACTGCATGGACTGCAGCCTACCAGGCTCCTCCATCCATGGGATTTTCCAGGCAAGAGTACTGGAGTGGGGTGCCATTGCCTTCTAATTAGGTCTATAATTTATCTAAATTAATTTTGTGGATGATGTAAAGTTGAGATTCATATTTCCATATGTTTATCCCATTATTCCAGCACCATTTGTTTAAAAGATTTTTTCCTCCTGAACTGCCTTGAAGTTTCTATGCAATTTATTATATATGTACCATTCTAGTGCTGAACTATACTTTGCCTCAACCTATAGATCTTTATATAACACAATACTGTCTTGATTACTGTGGCTTATATCAAGTATACAATTCGCCTGATTTGTTATTATTTAAGACAATTTCAAATATTGTATGTTCTCTACATTTTCATATAAATTTCAGAATAAGATTTTCTATTTCCACACAAAAAATTTGTGGAAAAAGTTTTGCTTGAGATTGAAAAGGGAAAGTCACTCAGTTGTCTCCTTTGCAACCTCAGGGACTGTAGCCTGCCAGGTTCCACTGTCCATGGGATTCTCCAGGCCAGAATACTGGAGTGGGTAGCCATTCTCTTCTCCAGGGATCTTCCCAACCCAGGGACTGGACCGAGGTCTCCCATATTGCAGGCGAATTCTTTACCATCTGAGTCATCAGGGAAGCCCAAGAATATTGGAGTGGGTAGCCTATCCCTTCTCCAGCAAATCTTCCCCACCCAGGAATTGAACCGGGATCTTCTGCATTGCAGGCAGATTCTTTACCTGCTGAGCTACCAGGGAAGCCCCTGCTTGAGATTATGTTTAATCAAAACAACATTGAATCTTTTAGTTCATGATATCTCCACCAATTTAGGTCTTCTTTAAATCTTTTAGGAATATTTTAGAATTTCTAGTAGAGAAATCTCATGTATTTTTTGCTAAATTTATCCTTAGATTTTTGGGGTATCTTTTTTGCTATTGTACATGGTATATTTAAAGTTTATGTTCCAAATGTGTGCTGCTAGTATATATTGACAGTAATATCAATCACTACCTACTGAATACCTATAATGTGCCATAGACTATATTAAACATGCTCCACACTAAAATCTTTACAGAAATCTCTTTAAGAGACAAGTAAACTCATTTGTAGAGACATGGATGGACCTAGAGACCATCATACGGAGTTAAGTAAAACTGAAAGAGAGAAACAAATACCATATATCAAAAATGGCATAGTTGAACTTATTGCAAAACAGAAATAAAGACACTGGTATAGAAAACAAACATGGACACCAACGAGGAAAGGGGGAGGAACAGGGTGATTTAGGAGATTGGGACTGACTTATATACACCATTGATACTATGTATAAAACATAACTAATGAGAACCTAGTGTGTAGCTCAGAGAACTCTACCCACTGTTCTATGATGACCTAAATGGAAAGCAAGTTCAAAAAAAGAGGGGATATGTATACATACAACTGATTCACTTTGATTACAGTAGAAACTAACACAACATTATAAAGCAACTATACTCCAATAAAAATTAATTTTTAAAACAGGGACAAGCAAACTAAGATAGAGATAAATTTAATTTTATATAGCTAAGCCTACAAAGCAATAAAATTCCAAAGGTGAATTAGAACTTAATTTACCTTAATGTTAAAGTCTATGTTCAAACCACTGTGCTTTGCTTATCTTATAATATGAGGGACCTTGAATACCATGTCTTTGGGGATATAATCCTACCATTCATTGGGTTTCCACAGTAGATTCTTTAGCAAGGAAATAACATTTTGAAAGAGCTGTTCTAAGAATCCTGTACAGATTGAGGTGGGAAGAATGAAATAGATGGGGTGATGAGAGACAGACTACATTTGTCCAACATCCCACACTCTGCCACCTCCAATTTGACTTCATTTCCTTAAGCTCGCCAAGACTGAAATTCCATGCCACTGCTTTGGAAAATGGGGGCTTCTCAGGTGGCTCAAATGGTAAAGAATCCACCTGCTAATGCAGGAGATGTAGGTTCAATCCATGGGGATCCCCTGGAGGAAGAAAAGGCAACCCACTCCAGTATTCTTGCCAGGAAAATGTCATGGACAGAGGAGCCTGGCAGGCTATGGGGTTGCAAGAGTTGGACATGACTGAGTGCGTGAGCATGCACATGCGCGCGTGCACACACACACACACACACACACACACTTTGGAAAATAGTCTGCATGCATGCTGTCTCTTCAGTCATGTCTGACTATTTGCAACCCCATGGACTGTAGCCCTCTAGGCTCCTCTGTTCATGAGATTATCCTGGCAAGATTGCTGGAGTGGGTTGCCATTTCCTTCTCCAAGGGATCTTCCCCAACTAGGGATGGAACTCATCTCTCCTGTGCTTCCTGCCTTGCAGGAGGATTCTTTACTGCTGACCTAGGGGAAAAGCCTGAAAATAATCTTCAAATGATTGAATATAGAGTTAACAACTCTACAGCTAGTTACGTACCCAAGAAAAATTAAAACATGCCCTCACAAAAACATGTGTGCACTAAAAAGAATGAATATACATACATGTATAATTGAATCATTTTGCTGATAACCTGAACCTAACAGAGCTAAATCAACTACACACCAATAAAATAATATATACAAATGTTTACAGCAGTATTGTTCATAGGATCCAAAAGGTAGAAACAATACAAATGTCCATCAACTAATGAATAGATAAGCAAAATGTGATATATACAAATAATGGAATGTTTTGACCATAAAAACGAAGAGTACTGATATATACTAGAACATGAATGGACCCTGAAAACATTATGAGAAATGAAAGAAGTCAATCACTAATGACTATATATTATATGACTCTAGTCTTATAAAATGTCCAGAATATAAAAGTAAACCACTGATTGGTTAGGGCTAGAAGGGGACAAATTTGGGGGAGAAGGGGATATCTAACTGGTATGGGGTTTCATTCTGAGATGATAAAAATGTTCTAAAATTGAACATCTGAAATATATTGCATATATTTGTAAAAAATATTGAATATCATTATTTAAATATATGAATTGTACAGTATGTGAATTGTATCTCAGTAGAGCTATTAAAAAATAAAAGAGCGATATTCCTATTCTTTTTTATGGCACAATGCTTGACACCTACTAAGTACCAATAAATATTTGTTGGAAATATTAAAGAAAGAATAAATCCATTAGAAATAGGCCTCTCGTGTTCAGGTAAGCAGTTACAATAAGGGATAAATGTGTTAAAAATTTGAGAAAGTATAATGTCATTCCCCTTACTTATACATATACATAATAAATCACCTTGAACACTATTTACTATTCTAGGCTTCAATGGACTAAATACTTTACATATTTAGATCTTTCTGGAGTATTGTTGCCATCCATTATTACTGGCATTTTCAGCACTGCCTTGTGGCATGACCTTTGGTAGCTTTCTCTACTTTTCCTAGTTTGTTTCCATTAGAATTATTTAAAGCAGCCTGAGAGGCTGACTGATGCCAAGAGCCAGGGAATCTGAAAAGGATACAGCTGGAAACTACAACAGAGCTATAAGAATGACTAAACAAGAAGAACTCTTTGTATCCCTTGGCATTTTTGCCTCCATAATTCTGAACTAACAAGAAAGACAATTTTTTGACTATGTCAGTAGGGAGCATTGCAATCTACACCACAGATATAGGTTATTCATACTTCTCAGAGAGAATAAAACAGCATTGTCACTGAAGCTACTTTGTTTTGTTTTTTACTTTTTTCTTTTAAGTCCTGTTAAGCATTAAACATTACAATAGAAAGGGACCTTAGAGAGTCTTCTGTCCAATGCTTTCCAAACTTCAATGTGAACCATCAGAGGATTTTGACAAAATGCAGAATCCAATACAATAGGTCTGAAGACAAGTAATCCCAGGCAATGTGGGTGCTGCTCTTTCATGGACTGGACTTAGAGTAGCAAAGTTCAGTTCCAATCTCTTCATGTTATGCATTTTGAAAAAAATGAAGAGCTACAGAAGAAAAGGAGACTTACTCAAGGTCACAAACTTTTGCAGTAAAAAGATCAAGACCAGACATGAAGTCTCTAAAATACCAATTCAGAATTGTTCCTACTACTGTCAGAAACCCAAAACACATTCTTCCTTCATTCCCATGTCATCAAATCTTGGTCCTGAGATTATGACATTTAACAAGCAAAAATCTCTGTATGAGTTTGTTCTCTGCCCTACCAAATACTTAAGAACATGGAACATGAGAAAACAAAACCAAACCTGTTTTCGGCCATCAAGGACCAACTGTTTTCCTCACCAACGGCCATTCTAACATCCCAGCATAAGGTGAGCCTCTGTTTTGCCTCTGGCAATTATCAGAAAGCGATTACAAATACAGATATAGTTTAGCTTAAGCAAACTATGCTTATGGCACATCTACTGAGAAAAAAAGATTTATAAAATCTTTTAAGAGAGTAACTCCCTAAAATTTGAGTGTTCTCTGATTTCTTATCCTACCAGTATGGATTAATGAGAAAGGATTTTATAACTCAGATATATATAGACTTAATAGTATACAGTATTATTTACATGTGTGTGTTGGTACATGCATAGAATACCTCTGAAAGATTATGCAAAGCTAATAAGATAAATTACATCACTATTTAATAAACAGGAATGCAGAAATATTGGTAGGAAAAAGCAGAGGAGTCTTTTAATTTTCACACTATCTTTTTTTGGTCTTATCGTTATTTATTATATATATATAAGTTTAATTTTTTAAGCCAGGAATGTTTTAGTAATGTAAACAAAAGATAGCATAGAAGATGGTTGTTTCTTAAAATGATCACAATAATATTTTTAGTTCCACATGTGTCTCCAAAACCTTGCAACTCCACATCGAAAGTTGTAGTTGGGACTTCCCTGGGGGCAGTGGTTAAGAATCTGCCTTGCAAGGCAGAGAACTCAGGTTCAATCCCTGGTTGAGGAACTAATATCCCACATGTACAGAGCAACTAAGCCCACACTGTATAGTCCACATGACACAGCTACTCAGCCCTCACCCTGTGGAGCCCGCATGCCACAACTAGAGAATACGTGCACCACAGTGAAGATCCCACGTACCATGACTAGCACCTGATGCAGCCAAATACATAAATAACAAGTATTTAAATTGTTTTTTAATTGTAGTTTATTTTCATTCCCCTCAAACTTGGGAAGGCTTGTGACTTTTAACCAACTAAATGAGTGAAGCAATACTTCATTTTCTGGGGCTGGGTCTTTAAAAGAAATACAGCTTTCACTTGAATCCCCTTTTTGGGGGGTGGGGTATGTTTGCTTTAAGAAACCAACCACCATGCTGTGAAGAGGTCCACATTCACCCACATGAAAAGATCACATGGAGAGAGATCCATGTGGAAAGAAGTTGAGACCTCAGTCAACAGCCTTGATCAACCACCATACTGAATCAACATGCCTTCAGATGATTCCAGTCCTCGGAATGAATCGTCTAGCTTAAACTCAGACATCACAGAGGAAAGACACAACATCCCCTATACACCCTGTCTAAACTCCTAACTCAGAGAATCCACAAACACAACAGATGATTATTCTATATCCTAAACTTCATAGTAATTTGTTGTGCAGCTCCAAATAATGGGAACAGATTTTTATACCTGGAAGTAGGGAAATGCCATTACAAAAATTCCTAAAACCAGTGGGTGACTAAAACCAGTGGGCAGAGACTGGCGAAACATTGAGGAGGTCATTTCTGAAAACTTCAAGGGTCTTATAAAGTCAGTCAGGAAACCTTGATGGCTCTTCAGAAGATTGACAGTGAGGGATTAAAGGCATGGAAGAAAAGTGCCACTAGAAGCTGAAAGAAAGCCCTGTGTTCATTTTTCCAGACCATTCAATCCATTTTCCAGATTCCATATTATCACAGGAGATAGTGTTCCTAAACTTTCCGTCACCACATCACAAGTGTTTTCTTTCTTTCAGCTTCCAGGAACACTTCCAGAGTCAGCCGTTGGTTGTGTTTGTGAATTCTATGAGTTAGGAATTTAGACAGGCTGTAAGGGAGCTGGTTTCCTTTGCTGTGCAAAAACTTTAATATTTAATTAGTTCCCATCTTTAATGCTTACTCTTATTTTGATTACACTAGGAAATGGATTCTCCCACAAATTGCTGTGATTTATGTAAAAGAGTGTTCTGCCTATGGTTTCCTCTAGGATTTTTATAGTATCTGGTCTTACATTTAGGTCTTTAATCTATTTTGAGTTTATTTTTGCATATAGTGTTAAGGAATATTCTAATTTCATTCTTTTGCATGTAGCTTTCCCAGCACCACTTATTGAAGAGACTGTCTTTCCTCCACTATATATTCTTGCCTCCCTTGCTGTGGCTTAATTTACCACAGTGTGTAGCTTTATTTCTGAGATCTCTGTCCTGTTTCATTAATCTGTGTGTCTGTTTTTCTGCTAGTACCACACGATTTTAATTACTGTAACTTTGCAGTATAGTCTGAAGCCAAGGAGCACGATTCCTCCAGCTCTGTTCTTTCTCAAGACTGTTTGGGTTATTCAGTGTCCTTTGTGCTTCCATACAAAGGAATTATTTGTTCTAGTTTTGTGAAAAATGCCATGGTGTTTTGATAGAGATTGCATTGAATCTATAAACTGTCTTGGCTAGTATGGTTATTTAACAATACTCATTCTTCCAATCCAAGAACATGGTTGTGTTGACTTCAGTTTCTTTCATCAGTGTCTTATAGTTTTCAGAGTACAGTCTTTTACCTCCTTAAGTTGGTTTAACCCTACATATTTTATTCTTTTCCATGCAATGATTAAATGGGATTGATTCCTTAATTTCTCTTTCAGATCTTTTGTTAATGTTTAGAAATGCAACAGATTTCTGTATAGTAATTTTCTATCCTACAATTTTACCAAATTCATTGATGAGTTCTGGTATTCTCTGGTAGTATCTTTAGGGTTTTTTATGTATCATATCATGTCATTTGCAAACAGTGGCAGTTTTACTTCAACCTTAACTAATGCAACTGTAAGGCTCTGGTCAGGAAAATTCAGGATAAATGACAGAAAATGGTTTAGAATCCTATACTCAGATCTTCAGATCTCTCAAGCACCTTATAATTCATCCAAGTAAGGCCCCCTCATTTGACCACTGAGGAAAATTAACCTTTGCCTCAGGCCACATGACTACTTAACATCGAAGGACCACAGAGTCATTTCTCATTTCAAAGTTATTTTCCCTTTAAGTCTGGCAAATTCATTACTTCCAAATAGCTATGCAGAACTAAAAGACAGATTTAGGAAAATATATCATCAAAGGAGAACAGGATGTCTTCATCATGTCCCAAACCTTTGAAACTAGAATCTCCAAGGTCAGTTTCTTCCAACTCTGTCTCCTGAGTTATTGCTTGCAAGAGATTGTGACGTGGAGATCTTTAGGAGATACTGCTGATTGGTGTCTAGATTTCTTGCTGTATATAAGTGGAAACTGAGATTCAGAAAAGATTAGGGATTTTCTTAATTTTCAGTTACAGAGACAAGATTACCCCATAATCTTATCTTCATTTAGTTAAGATTTGAAAGTGAAAATGAAAGTCACTCAGTCATGCCCAACTCTTTGTGACCCCATGGGCTATACAGTCCATGGAATTCTCTAGGCCAGAACAGTGGAGTGGGTAGACTTTCCCTTCTCCAGGGGATCTTCCCAACCCAGGGATCAAACCCAGGTCTCCCACATTGCAGGCAGATTCTTTACCAGCTGAGCCACCGGCAAAGCCCAAGAATACTAGAGTGGGTAGCCTATCCCTTCTCCAGCAGATCTTCCAGACCCAGGAATAGAACTGGGGTCTATTGCATTGCAGGCAGATTCTTTACCAACTGAGCTATCAGGGAAGCCCCAAGTCAAAATTTATTGATTACTAAATACCATACATTAGGCTAAGTGTTTTACCATCATCTTTTTTAAATCACCTACCAATGATATGGTAGAAGCAATCAGAAACATCTCCAGTTAATAGATGAGAAAAATGTAGAATATACATCATTTGCCCCAAATCAGTCAGCTAATTAGTTATAGATCTAGATTTTAAACCCAAATACACCTGAATCTAAAGTCTATGACATAGGTTATAAAAAGAATCATTTCTGGTTCAACGTGGAAGTATAGATTCTTTGATCCAATGGGGTTACTCCCAGGCTCTCCTTCCCATGAGTTTTGGGTTCTGTGATAAGACATACATCTAATTAAAGGAGGTCTCTTTTAATGAAAGAGAAGTACTTTTTGTTAAGAACACTTATTCCAGACATTTCTCCAAAGAAGACATACGGATGGCTAACAAACACATGAAAAGATGCTCAACATCACTCATTATCAGAGAAATGCAAATCAAGACCACAATAAGGTACCATTTCACACCAGTCAGAATGGCTGCGATCCAAAAGTCTACAAGCAGTAAATGCTGGAGAGGGTGTGGAGAAAAGGGAACCCTCTTACATTGTTGGTGGGAATGCAAACTAGTACAGCCACTATGGAGAACAGTGTGGAGATTCCTTAAAAAACTGCAAATAGACCTGCCTTATGACCCAGCAATCCCACTGCTGGGCATACACACCAAGGAAACCAGAATTGAAAGAGACACATGTACTCCAATGTTCATTGCAGCACTGTTTATAATAGCCAGGACATGGAAACAACCTAGATGTCCATCAGCAGATGAATGGATAAGAAAGCTGTGGTACATATACACAATGGAGTATTACTCAGCATTTAAAAGAATTCATTTGAATCTGCTCTAATGAGATGGATGAAACTGGAACCTATTATACAGAGTGAAGTAAGCCAGAAAGAAAAACACCAATACAGTATACTGACACATATATATGGAATTTAGAAAGATGGCAATGATGACCCTGTATGTGAGACAGCAAAAGAGACACAGATGTATAGAACGGACTTTTGGACTCTGTGGGAGAGGGAGAGGGTGGGATGATTTGGGAGAATGGCATTGAAACATGTATACTATCATGTAAGAAACGAAGCACCAGCCTATGTTCGATACAGGATACAGGATGCTTGGGGCTGGTGCACGGGGATGATCCAGAGAGATGATATGGGGTGGGAGGTGGGAGGGGGATTCAGGATTGGGAGCTCGTATACACCCGTGGTGGATTCATGTCAATGTATGGCAAAACCAATACGGTATTGTAAAGTAAAATAAAGTAAAAATAAAAATTAAAAAAAACCCACTTATTCCTACTGACCATTACTTTCCTGTCTCCCTTATTTCCTCCAAAATGTCTTCATCACTTTGCACTTCATGGTCATCTACAGGGTCTCAGGTTTCATCACACCTTCTCCAGGGAAACCTCTTGTGTGCTCTCCTTCATCTGCTAAGATGAGCGCGGTGGGGAGAAAGTCAGCTAGTCTGCATCGGACCAGCTGGTCTGCGGAAGCAGGAACATTAGTGCCTGGTCCTGCAGAAGGAGGCCAAAAGCCTGCCGCATTCCATTTGTTTTCTTTCAAAGGCCACTGCACTGGCTGTAGACAGATGTCTGACAGGCTGCATCTGAGGACGTTTATTCCACGCCTGCCCACAGATGGCTTTACCACCTTCCACAGCATAAGTTCGATTTCTTTCCAAGCTTCAGCTTATAACTAGGGCATCACAAAGATATAGCTGAAGAGATTATCCTTATGATTTATATTTGAATACCTCGCATTTGAATACCCATGTGCTTGACAATGTAGAAAACAATACCTCATTTAATCCTCATGCCAAGCTTATAAAGTAACCATTATCACTACTCTCATTCTACTAATGAATTAACTAAGAATTAGAAGACCAAAGTCACTTGCCCAAGGTCACACAACTAATAAGAAACAAGTTGGCTTTTAAATCCAAGTAGAGTTTCACTTCATAGTCTATATTCTTTCCTGTTGTTCCATAAAAGCTAATAGAGATGATGATAGTCGTGGTGATGGCATTATTGTTGTTAAGGATAAAAATATCAGCAACAAGTGCTTTAACATGTAACTCCTTCATTTAATGCTCACTCCTTCATTTAATGCTCACTCCTTCATTTAATTCTTCATGTGGCATAGTATTAATATCTACTACTTACCTGAAGAATCTGAGCTAATTTAGAGAGGCTAGTAACATGCTCAGGGCTACAAACCAGTGACAGCACCTAAAGGGGCACATTCTGTCTAACCCTAGCTCAAGCTCTTACCAATTATGACCATTGCCATCTTATTTTAAAGCTGGGGAAACTGAAGCTCAGAAAGGGAAAGCTCCAGGGCCCAATTTCTAGAACATGGTAGCCTACCAGTCTAGCTGTGACATTCCTCCAGCTTGGCTTACCAGCTCCCAGGAAAGGGCCATCTGCCTAGTACCACGTATGAGAAAACTCAACCAGCCTTCATTTTCAGGAGTAGAGGAGTATTGTGATAAACAATGGAGGGATAGAGTGGTTTGAGAGCCAGAAAGTAAGACATGAGCCATTTATTAGGCTGCTTCACTTTGACCAAGACATTTAAGCTGTCTCAGGCCCCTCCTTTTCCACAAGGGAGCTTATATAATATGATTGGGAACTTCTGCCGTTAGGGACTATTCCAAGACGGTGTGTAGGCAAGAGCTAAATGAGCTTGTAAAAATATTAAGTGCTATCATTTGAGACTAAATAGATAACTATGGGTCAAAGTAATAAAAGTGTTTTAATTGAGAAGGTGGCACCTAAGGTTGATTTGAAACATATGAGAATAATGACTATGTTACTATTTTTTACTATGTTCTTACTATACATTAGATCCTGACATAGGTAACTTATATGTATGATTTAAGTTTATCCTTATGAAATTTTTATGTTTACTGTTATTGTGCTTCTATTCTAGAAGCATAGAAACCGAGGCCCAAACAGGCGCAAGGTTAAAGAACTAGCAGGCGACACAGTTGAGATTCAAGCTCAGGGGTCTAGCCTCAGTCACTACATCACACTGCCTTTCTGGGTTGGTTACCTAGACAATTGTGGGGACAGCTTCAGTGAAAGCAAGAAGCGTCCAAGGAGTTAAATTCCCTGCAGCAACTATGCATGCATTCCACAATATGGTATTTGCATTTCAGATCCTAAAATGATAATCTGGCCATGCCCTGTGCTTTCAGGCAGGGCAAACATCACCACCACTGTGTACTTCAGAAGAGTTGAAGGATACCTCCAAGGTCAGGCATCTAAGTTATCACCCCTTCACATCAGTGTTTCTTCCTTAGTCTCTTGCCATGAAGCACTGTTTAAATTCATGGGCATCCAGGTTTCAGGTAATAATCTCTCTGTTTGGTTTTATAGACCACAGATTACAAAGAAGGGTGCCGAGATGTACTCAATTTCCTTCAGAGACAGAAAACTTCATGTAAACACATGATATGTTGCTGCTGCTGCTGCTAGGTCACTGCAGTCGTGTCCGACTCTGCGCGACCCCATAGACGGCAGCCCACCAGGCTCCGCCGTCCCTGGGACTCTCCAGGCAAGAACACTGGAGTGGGTTGCCATTTCCTTCTCCAATGCAGGAAAGTGAAAAGTGAAAGGGAAGTTGCTCAGTCGTGTTTGACTCTTCGCGACCCCATGGACTCCCCATGGACTGCAGCCTACCAGGCTCCTCCGTCCACGGGATTCTCCAGGCAAGAGTACTGGAGTGGGGTGCCACTGCCTTCTCCGACATGATATGTGGAAATCTAGAATAAAAGGCCTTAGACAAGATCATAAACAGCTGGCCAAATGGAAACTGAAATACATGGGATTTTCTGCTCAACAGAGTATTAAAGCTAGAAGAAGCCTTAGAAGTCAGGTTATGCAAACCCGCCATGTTACCAACAGGAAAACTGAGAGGCAAAGTCTACTATGATGTGCATGAGGGTCCACAGACAACTGATGTTCAGCCTAGGCCAGAACCCTAGCTCTGCAATTTGTAGGCTTTTTTTTTTTTGCCATCCAGTCTTCTCCCTCACATTCCATCACTGTCAAGTCTAACCTACCGCTTCTCATTCTAATCACTTGCCAGTTTCTCTGAAGCCATGGCCCCAGGATCCATTGCTTCTTAACTATCTGTCCCTCATTACGGCATTCTCTCCGCTGGCCTTTCCACCCTCTGCATGCTTGGTTCCCTCAGAGGGAGGCACTGGAAGGTTCTCATTAACTGAGAGGATGCTGATGGGACTCTTGCAGGTGCAAACATGCCCATCCCACTGAGCGGGCCTTGGTTATGCCAAGTGGAAAGGGCCTTCCCTCTGATAGGAAGCCCAGAGAATTCTGAAGCAGGACAACTGTCAGTGTGGAGAGGGAATAGCCTGCTGCGAGCAGAAAAGCTTTCTCTGTATAAAAACCCACATGACTGCACAAAATGGCAGCTGAGAGGACCTGGAGTGAATGATGGCGGAGATTCATTTACATTTTAAATGAACACATTTTCCTGGGGGCATTGCTCCCTCCTAATGATCTAATCTATAAAATACATCATTCCCTTTTCTACTAGAAAAATCATTTTTCTTAAAGTCAATAAACAAATATATTTCTGCTGCCCAAAGCTGTTACTATGTATATATCTTTTAAGTACAAAATCAAGACTGTGCCTTTAACGAATGCTGATCTAAGCCATAGAGACATTTTCACATGAATTAATAGATGGAATGACTCCTGAGATTCTCTTTATTTAAAATGCAAAGAATTCTCAATGGGGACAGGTTCCTCAGCCAGACTTCCAATCTCCCCTTTCCTTGCAGAAGGAGAAAAAGAAATATTACTTGGCAATAATGGTTTCACAGATGCTTCGGTGATTCCCAAGGTGATTCCACAGAGAGAAAAATTCATGCCTTTTAGGCACCCAGGTCACAGGAACTGAGTGTGTGCTTTACCACAAAGAGCATTTTTCATTCAGTGAAATTACATTTTTGAAACAGAATCAACAGAGGATACCAAGAGTCATGGAAGAGAACTCAAGCAGGGAAGAGTGATGAATTTTTTTTAGCACTGGCTTCTCTAATACATGTTTACGGGGCCTGGGTGTAACTAAGGTTTGCCAGCGTTATCTAGTAGAAAAAGACAAAAACGAAAACTAAACACTATGACCCCTCCAACTCCCATAACCACATCAAGGCACATATATTTTCCCCATCTCTCCAAGAAAAACAGTTGTCTCATGGGAGGCTCTGGTTCCCAGCTACATTTCTTCCTTTACTCTACTCGAGCAGTTGTTTCTGCTTTTTTTAAGAATCTTGGTTTTGTTGGGACTCAGGGTACATTGCCCCAAAATACACCTTAATGAAATATTGATTATTTTGAATTAAAGTTCCTTAAGAAAGAACTGATGCGAAAGAAATACTTTGACCTCCTCTCACCCTCATTGAATGCAGGAAATTTACCTCCCACGTGAAAGGTACCCTTCCTGTGTCTGGAGGTAGAAAGACACCCTCATTTCTAGAGATAAGGAACTGGGCCCAGAAGACTATATAAATAAACCTTGTCACTTCCTGAATTTACTATCCAGGAATATAATATTATAATACATATAAAAGGGCTTCCCTGGAGATTCAGAGGGTTAAGAGTCTGCCTGCAATGTGGGAGACCCAGGTTCAATCCCTGGGTCAGGAAGATCCCCTGGAGAAGGAAAAGGCAACCCACTCCATTATCCCCAGGGACAGAGGAGCCTGGTGGGCTACAGTCCATAGGGTCCCAAGGAGTTGGATACATAAATGTAAGATATATTCCCTCCCCTGCCTCTTGCTAGGCAGGCATTCCACTTTGAAAACCTCTGACCTAAATCAGCACTGAGTGACCCCTGCCTGCACACTTTGTCTCACTATTTCTCCACCTGGAATCAACCTGGAACCAGACAATAACCACAGATAGAGCAACTATTAAGTTCAAGTGAGGAGCAGCTAGTGTGAGAGATCTCAGACCTTGAAGGCCCTGTGCTTATGAAAACTCAACTCTTAAACTATTGTTCCGGGGTTCTACCACCACAAGTTCTACCACCTCCATTACACTTTTCTGACTGTTTGGATCTGAAATACTCTTTTTACTCCAACAAAAGTCTATTGTCAATTTGTTGGGGACCAGGCATTTTGCTAAAGACTTTTTTCATCTATTTATATAATTCCAACACTCTAAGAACAAAGAAGCTTAATTCCCTTTTTCCCAGATTATAAAAACAAAGTTGGTTGAAATCTCAAAGCTAAGTGAGAGGTAGACCTAGGGCATTCAAACACTGGTCTCACATGAAATTATGTCAACTACACTGGGCTTCCCTTGTGGCTTAGCTGATAAAGAATCCGACTGCAATGCGGGAGACCTAGGTTCGATCCCTGGGCTGGGAAGATCCCTTAGAGAAGGGAAGGGCTACCCATTCCAGGATTCTAGCCTGGAAAATTGCGTGGACTGTATAGTTCATGGAGTTACAAAGAGTTGGACATGGCTCAGAGACTTTCACTTTCACACTGCCTTTGGACTTCCTGATGGCTCAGATGGTAAAGAATCTGCCTGTAATGCAGGAGACCATGATTTGATCCCTGGGTCAGGAAGATCCCCTGCAGAAGGGAATAGCTATCCACTCCAGCATTCTTGCCTGGAGAATTCCATGGACAGAGGGGCCTGGCAAGCTACAGTCCATGGGATCACAAAGAGTTGGACACGACTGAACAATTAACACTTTCACACTTCTCATTTTCACACTGTCTTTACAATAATACATATCACCTGCGCCATTAATTTGACATTTAACACATATGCCTTTTTCAAAAATAACAATTTGCTCGACTTTAGGCTCCTTCAGTAAGCCATATGTGAGAGCGCCTGCTTGAAGTTGTCTCTCTCAGCACTGAAATTCCTCCATGAACTTGCATTGAGAAAATGCTATGTGCTAGGAATAGTCCATGAGTTATCTCACTTTTCTTGGTCATTTTTCAGCATTTGTAACTATATCCATTTTAAAAATGAAAAACATATATCAGATTTGTTAAGGAAAAAAAAAAAAAACTTCTAAATTAAATCAGTAATTTTGTAAGGGTTAGAGTCAGAAATTGAGCTGTGTTTAATTCCCAAATCCCATTACTGTATATTTTCACACATCCCTTATCATAGGTAAATCCTTCACTGCACATTTCACCGATGGGCTGCTATCTGTACATGTCATATGTTCTTATTGTATATATAGCTAATACCTCTCACAGTATCATTTACCATGGTA
Source organism: Cephalophus harveyi (assembly GCA_006410635.1). Lineage (NCBI taxonomy): Eukaryota > Metazoa > Chordata > Mammalia > Artiodactyla > Bovidae > Cephalophus > Cephalophus harveyi. Next base: position 68,097 of record SJYT01070571.1, on the reverse strand, counting down.
AGTGCTCAGCACATAATATATATATATTTTTAATTCTTCAGATGGACTGCTTTTGAACAGGAATACTTGTGGTTGGATGTAAAACAATGTGCTGGACTTCATTTCATATAAACAAATCTGACATATGTTAACTGTGTGTGACTTTTTTCACTCAGCATATTGTTTTCAAGGTTCATCTATGTAACATACAAGGTTCATGTATGTTTATCTAAACATATGTATGTATGCACTAGCATTTCATTCCTTATCATAGGAGAATAATACTTTACATTTCACTGCATAGATATACCACATTCTGTTTATCCATTCACCAGTTAATAGACATGTGTGTTGTTTCACTTTCTGGCTATTATGAAAAATGTGGCTATGAGCAATTGCACAGAAGTTTTTGTGTGGACATACATTTTCATTTTTCTTTGGTATATATCTAGGGAGAAAAGAAAAGAAAAAATATTTTCAAAAAATAATGGCTGAAAACTCTCCAAATTTGAGGATGCAAACAAAAGAAGAACAAAAAGCATTTCACTTGCCATCCAGGTCTACAAAGATTAACACACTACAGTCACTGACCAGTAGGGCACTCTTGGCATTTAGAAAGAAGAAATTAAAGACAATAATACAATGCTCTGAGCTTTGGACAGTTAGGCCCCTTAGATAGTTAGGAACATTTCAGGAATAATTTTAATGAACCCAGATTCTAACTAACACTTGCTAACTAACATCTTCCCATACTTAGAAAAGCACTTTAATCATTCATTTGAGATAGCTGTTCTTTGTGACAAGTAGTAATCCTTACCAAGATGTATGCTTGACTACATGTATTCCATAGATGAAGAAAAAAATCATATATAAGCTAGCCTGTTCCCCTACCTCTTTGGAGCAGAGCTATCTGAGAAGCTGTCTTTCAGGCTATAGTCCTCGGTAAGGCCATAAATGAAACAACTTGAAACTGATAGGTTGGGCATTTTCCTTTCAGTTGACAATGAAAAACAGTAACCTACACATCCAACAGTATCAATTAACTCCAAGTAAGATAACTCAGATATGCAGATGACACCACCTTTATGGCAGACAGTGAAGAGGAACTAAAAAGCCTCTTGATGAAAGTGAAAGTGGAGAGTGAAAAAGTTGGCTTAAAGCTCAACATTCAGAAAACGAAGATCATGGCATCTGGTCCCATCACTTCATGGGAAATAGATGGGGAAACAGTGGAAACACTGTCAGACTTTATTTTGGGGGGGGGCTCCAAAATCACTGCAGATGGTGACTGCAGCCATGAAATTAAAAGACGCTTACTCCTCGGAAGAAAAGTTATAACCAACCTAGATAGGATATTGAAAAGCCGAGACATTACTTTGCCAACAAAGGTCCATCTAGTCAAGGCTATGGTTCTTCCTGTGGTCATGTATGGATGTGAGAGTTGGACTGTGAAGAAGGCTGAGTGCCGAAGAATGGATGCTTTTGAACTGTGGTGTTGGTGAAGACTCTTTAGAGTCCCTTGGACTGCAAGGAGATCCAACCAGTCCATTCTGAAGGAGATCAGCCTTGGGATTTCTTTGGAGGGAATGATGCTGAAGCTCAAACTCCAGTACTTTGGCTACTTCATGAGAAGAGTTGACTCGTTGGAAAAGACTCTGATGCTGGGAGGGATTGGAGGCAGGAGGAGAAGGGGACGACGGAGGATGAGATGGCTGGATGGCATCACTGACGCGATGGACGTGAGTCTGAGTGAACTCTGGGAGTTGGAGATGGACAGGGAGGCCTGGCGTGCTGCAATTCATGGGGTCACAAAGAGTCAGACACGACTGAGCAACTGAACTGAACTGAAGTGAAGATAACTCAAAGTGTTCTACAAGTAGACATATCATGTTCAAACTATCCAGAGTCAAAGAGAAAATCTGGAAAGCTGCAAGAGAAAAAGTATTCTTCACATCCAGAGTCCTCAAAAACATTAAGAGTATACTTCACATCAGAAAACATGGGGGCTGGAATGCAATGGTGTGACACAGTCAAAATGCTGAAAGAAAGGGTATCAATAAAGAATTCTATATCCAGCAAAACCTAGGCAAATTTGCAAAGACAAAAAGAATATTAGTGATTGCCAGGGACTGAGAGGTGTGGAGGGAATTGCTAATAAGTACAAGGTTTTCTTGATGGGGTGATGAAACATATTCTAAAATTAGATAGTAGTAACAGTTACACAATTATGTGGATATACTAAAATCCAATGACTTGTGTACTTTAAAAGGTACATAATTCTATGATATGCCAATTATATATCAATAAAGTTGTTTAAAAACAAAAACAGGATTCACTGCATGGTAAATGCTGTATCAGGGATAGTCATCACTGTTACTATTTTTCATTATTTTTATTATTTCTATTTTTAAAACCATGGATCTTTCTGGTTACTGTGTGCAGAATGGGTTGCTTGGAGGCAACTAGGTAAAAAATAACTGTAGTACATTGACGAGGTGACTGTGAAGATTAAGGGAAGTGGCAGGATTCAGGATACATTTTGAGGTAGAACACATCTTGTGTGAAAGAAAGAACTATTCTTGGATAGGATGTCTGAGTGACTGGATGCATGCAATAACCCTTAGTGAACAAACCCCCTCAGTAAATGAAGCTGCTTTCAAAAGGACTTTTTGAGCATAGAGAGAAGTCTGTTTTCTTTTCTTGCCTTGAAGACAATATTTCTTTAAGCAGATAGTTCTAAAGATTTTCCTGTGGCAAGTCCTGAGGACATCCACAATGATGAAATACAACCTGAAGGAGAGGATCCAGTTTGGACTCATGATCCAAAGAATGGGTGCTTTGCTTCTTGGTTCAGCAAATATTGATTGATTATACCTTGAAATTCAAGTAAAGTGTCAAAGTGAGTAAGTTCTTGATTCATGCTGCAATAAGCAAGGAAACATTAAGCCCTCAATTGGTAAGGAGGAGCTGCCAAAAAGCATGGGATTCTAGGCCATTTCCTGTCACTCATTAATCTCAGGCATGGTATTGAAAGCCCTCAGTGGTTTCCATGCAGAGCTCTAATTTAGCTAAAGTGGGCTGGTCAGGTAAAAATTAAGACCACAGAGGTCTTATCCTCAGCTATAATAATTCTCGGGGGAAAATGCCTGAATTGGACTATTATGGAGAGTTGATTAATTCTGAAAAAAATATATTGAAAAAGCCCCCTACCAAATTAGGCATTAAAAATAAAGTCATTCTATACTGGGTCTCTTGACGATAGTATTAACATGTAATGAGTGCTGCTGCTGCTGCTGCTGCTAAGTCGCTTCAGTCGTGTCCGACTCTGTGCGACCCCATAGACAGGAGCCCAACAGGCTCCCCTGTCCCTGGGATTCTCCAGGCAAGAACACTGGAGTGGGTTGCCATTTCCTTCTCCATTGTGTGAAAGCGAAAAGTGAAAGTGAAGTCGCTCAGTCGCATCCGACTTCTAGCGACCCCATGGACTGCAGCCTACCAGGCTCCTCCATCCATGGGATTTTCTAGGCAAGAGCACTGGAGTGGCTTGCTATTGCCTTCTCCGGTAATGAGTGCTAGTAACATTCTAAGAGTGCACAGACTACTGTAAATGCATTGTTTCATTTACTCTTAATAATTCCATGTGGTAGATACCATTACTGCCCATATTTTGAGAGACCTAACTTTATACCTATTAAGTACTAGAGCTGGGATTGAAATTCAGGGTAGGCAGAAGACACATTGTTAAAGATGATCACTGTTTTCCTTTAGCCTAATGTGAAGATATTCAAGATGATGACATGCTGAGCCCCTTCATGTCTTTTGACCAACTTTAATCATCCCTTCAACTGGTATTTGTTGTTGTTTAGTTGCTAAGTTATGTCCAACTCATTTGCAACCCCATGGACTGTAGCCTGCCAGGCTCCTCTGTCTATGGGATTTCCCATGCAAGAATACTGGAATGTATTGCCATATCCTTCTCCAGGGGATGTTACTGACCCAGGGATCGAACCCAAGCCTCCTGCATCGGCAGGTGGATTCTTTACCACTGAGCCACCAAGGAAGCATCAGACTGGTATTTATTAATAGCTTAACACGTGTCAGGTATTTCATCAATTAAGAAACATGAACACGGTGTCCAACAAAATGTCAAGCAATGAAAAAAATTTTTTTAATATATACTTAGTTCTCTTTCAAACATTTTAAGTGGGAAATGCAAAGGCCATATAGGATTTAGCACTAAAATATTTTTGAAACTAGAGAAATAACCAATCTTACAGAATACAATCCAAGGCAGCATTTAATTATATGCTCTACTGTGTGATCTATAAAATATACACTGTGAGCATTAAGAAAATAAAACTAGTTATGAATGAATTTCACACACCTTCAAAGATTGGTATGATTATAAAGCTCTCCATTTTAGTAAATGCCTTGACTGGCAGTGAAGAAATTTGATAGAAAGGAGGAATCATTTTTTACATTAAGAACAATTATATGGTCTATAGGATTCATATAAGAATCTCAAAAACTGTTTCTGTCTCCCTTTGAATTGCAGAATTATGGAATAGTAAGGTAATTCATAAGATAGCAAACAAACCTTGAAATATGAGAAAAGAAGGATATAAAGAACCTATCTCTAAAGGCATGCGTGACTATTCCAAAAACTAGCAGTAGAGTGAAAAAGAAGTAGAGAAAACATTCTCACTCACTTGCATTTACTAATACGGACATTATAATAATGCAGCACTTTTTAATTGTCTGTAATTAGAAGCTGGACATTTTGTCTTTAAAGTTATGGTAAGAAATATCAGTGCACTCAGGGAGCTCAACTGGGTGCTCTGTGATGACCTAGAAGGGTGGGATTGGGAGGTGGGAGAGAGGCTCAAGAGGGAGAGGATATATGTCACGCATAGCTGACTCACTTTGAAAAGAAACAAAATTAAAATTTTTGCAAAGAAAAAAATAAGTGTAGTGAAAATCCAGTCATCTGGATCCATAATGGTTTGTCCTAAATTTAATATTATCCTATTACACCTATGATATGTTAATCCAATGTGATAGCATCCTTACACATATATATATATATCATATTCCATGTCCCCTCTTATAACATCCCACATTACTCATTGTCCCCTCTAGATAAAGCCCAGTCAACTACTTGAAGCCTGCCCTATATTTCCACTCTTCTTGCTAGATTGCTCTCTTCTTTGAACTCATGTGACATGTTCTACTTAAGCCTTATGATATAATCGCTTTATTATTCCCTTGAACTAATCTGGTTTTCCATGCAGAAAAAAAGAAGCAAGTCTGTATCTTATACCTCTCAGGAATTTCTAGTGTAGCCCAGTAAAAACGTGGACACAGGATAGATGGGCAAAGATAGGAGAGATAATTTATGTTCAAAATAACAGGCTACCCTATTCAATTGACTTTTTACAACCATAGATAAATAGTTGCTGAGGAAATAAAAATTGAGATATTGAGATGATATGCTGGAAGTCTCACAAGTATCAAATAGCATGAATTCTGCTCCCCCCCAACCCAAGCCTGATGTGATTAGGTTGGTTACATGATTGCCTAGTACTCTTCTATTTCCTCTTCATGGAATAAATCTATTAGCAATTATTTGTTGTTTTTCTTTCTTCCCTAATAAGTCTGCGAACACCATAGGGGTAAGACTCTGGTTAACATGAGTGCTTTCTCGAGTCTCCATGTAGAGACACAAACTAACTATGTGTGGAAGAAAGGGAAGAGGCAAGGCAGAAGAAGTGGGATTGTTGAGAAACATCAGACTAGAACAAGAGTCAAAACCTGGGTTTTGGACTAGGCTAGTGTTCCAGTGGTTAAAGATCCAATTTCCAATGCAGGGAATATGAGTTTGATCCCTGCTTCTAGAAGATGCCACACGCCTTGGGACAACTAAGCCTGGGTACCACAATTACTGAAGCCCATGAGCCACAATACTGAGGTCTGTGCACCCCTAGGGCCCATGTGAAGTGAAGTGTAGTCACTCAGTTGTGTCCGACTCTTTGCGACCCCATAGACTGTAGCCTACTATGCTCCTCTGTCCATGGGATTTTCCAGGCAAGAGTACTGGAGTGGGTTGCCATTTCCTTCTCTATCTAGGGCCCATATTCCACGACGAAGAGTAGCCCCTGCTCGCCACAACTAGAGAAAGCTGATGCAGTGATAAAGACCCAGTGCAGTCATAATTAATTAATTAAATTTTGAAAAACATCTGGTTTTTAATTTCTTCTCCACTTGACCTGCCTCTTAGGAAACCTGTAATGCAGGTCAGGAAGCAATAGTTAGAACTGTACATGGAACAACAGACTGGTTCCAAACAGAAAAAGGAGTACATCAAGGCTGTATATTGTCACCCTGCTTATATGCAGAGTACATCATGAGAAACTCTGGGCTGGAAGAAGCACAAGTTGGAATCAAGACTGCTGGGAGAAATATCAATAACCTCAGATATGCAGATGACACCACCCTATGGCAGAAAGTGAAGAGGAACTAAAAAGCCTCTTGATGAAAGTGAAAGAGGAGAGTGAAAAAGTTGGCTTAAAGCTCAATATTCAGAAAACGAAGATCATGGCATCTGGTCCCATCACTTCATGGGAAATAGAAGGGGAAACAGTGGCTGACTTTATTTTTCTGGGCCCCAAGATCACTGCAGATGGTGACTGCAGCCATGAAATTAAAAGACACTTGCTCCTTGGAAGAAAACTATGACCAACCTAGACAGCCTATTAAAAAGCAGAGACAGTAGTCTCAAGACTCCTCCTTCTATACAGCACCATTGATAAAACATCTAGGTTAAAGATGAAAAGTTTCTCCACAGTGAGGGACACCCAGAGAGGTTCACAGAGTTACATGGAGAAGAGAAGGAGGAGGGAGTTAGAGGTGACCTAAGATCATGGCATCCGGTCCCATCACTTCATGGTAAATAGATGGGGAAACAGTGGAAACAGTGTCAGACTTTATTTTTGGGGGGCTCCAAAATCACTGCAGATGGTGACTGCAGCCATGAAATTAAAAGACGCTTACTCCTTGGAAGAAAAATTATGAGCAACCTAGACAGCATATTCAAAAGCAGAGACATTACTTTGCCAACTAAGGTCCATCTAGTCAAGGCTATGGTTTTTCCTGTGGTCATGTATGGATGTGAGAGTTGGACTGTGAAGAAGGCTGAGCACTGAAGAATTGATAACTTTTGAGCTGTGGTGTTGGAGAAGACTCTTGAGAGTCCCTTGGACTGCAAGGAGATCCAACCAGTCCATTCTGAAGGAGATCAGTGCTGGGATTTCTTTGGAAGGAATGATGCTAAAGCTGAAACTCCGGTACTTTGGCCACCTCATGTGAAGAGTTGACTCATTGGAAAAGACTGTGATGCTGGGAGGGATTGGGGGCAGGAGGAGAAAGGGACGACAGAGGATGAGATGGCTGGATGGCATCACGGACTCTATGGACCTGAGTCTGAGTGAACTCCCGGAGTTGGTGATGGAAAGGGAGGCCTGGTGTGCTGCGATTCATGGGGTCGCAAAGAGTCGGCCACGACTGAGCGACTGAACTGAACTGAATGTCAAATGTGACCTCAAATTACATTTAACGAACATTTATTGAAAACCAGTTTTCTGCACAGCAGCGAGCTAAGTATCATAGGGATACTCTGAGTAAGGACTTCACTCAAAAATCTGGGCATACTGATGCAAAGAGAGATGAATGGCCAACCTAGATGAGCGCCCGAGAACTCGGGGTCAAAGCCAGGACCTTCGTGTTGGTAACGTCAGGGGTGGAGAACCACTGGAAAGTGGGCGCTAGGTTCCCAACTGTCGCGCTGTTGATCGCACTCCTTGCCTAATCTCTGGGAGCAGCCCAGCGGAGCCAAGGCCGATTTGCCCGGAGGCTCGCCGCCCCACGCTCCTAATTCCGGGGTCACTGCCCACGACTGGAGAAGGGCGAAACATGCAGTGTCCACTTGCGGCGCACTTCTGTGGGCGGTCACTCTGGGCTGCAGGTCATGCTGGGGGCTAAGACAGGAGCGAAGTGGCGTCAAAATCTCAAGAGCAGACGCCCCAGGAGGGATGTTCTGTGGGCAATTTCCCTCCTTGGGCTATTTGTAGTTGTCTATCAGGCCAGGGGAGGGCGTTAGCGCGCGCGTACTCACACACACACGCACACAGACACAAACACACACACCCACACCCCACCACCACCACCAAAAGCCCCGCGCGCACACACGCACACCACCAACAAAGTCCGCTCCCTTCCTGGAAGTCAGGCCCTGGTCAGGTGAGGGAGAGGGAGTACCGCGGGCTCGGCGTGGTAGCTACGGATGCCACTAGGCTGGGGAGTCGGATTCCGGCAATAGTGTCAGCCGTTAGAGCTAGCGATCCCAGCCATTAGCTGGGCTCCGGGAAAGGGTCGGCAATGTTCCCGGGGCTCTCGTGAGCACCGCATCCCACAATCCCCAGGCCAGCTGCGGCGCGGCTCCCCAGTGTGCAGACTGTCTGCAGCACCAGGGTGGCGAGCGCGAGCCCGGCCTCTTGACAGCTGCCCACGCGCCGGGGCGGGCGCTAGCAGGTAGCTTTAAAAATCCGCGCGGCAGCCCCGCCCCTCGCGCGCGGCGATTGGCTCCAGCTGGGGCGGCATTGGCTCGATAGGTGCAGAGAGGGCGGGGCTGCGCGCGCGAGGCCCGTGGCTCCCCGTGGCGTCCGCTGCTGGGGCGCGAGTGGAGGCTGAGTGCGGGTGGTTGGGCGTGCTGGGCGCCGAGATCCCTGGGGAAGTAGGGGAGCGGATGATGCCGAACCGCACGTGCAGTCCGGCTCCTGGCGGTGCGCGCGAGAGCGGGGCTGATGCGTTCGTGTGTGCGCGTGAGTGTGTGTTTAGAGCTCTGGTGCGGTGCGCCAGCCGCCAGTGCCCGGGTGCGAGCCCCCCATCGTTTTCCACACCCTCCCTCCGTCCCCCTTCCTTCCCTGCCACTCTCCCCCTAGGAAACCAGAATTGAAAGAGACACATGTACTCCAATGTTTATCGCAGCACTGTTTATAATAGCCAGGACATGGAAACAACCTAGATGTCCATCAGCAGATGAATGGATAAGAAAGCTGTGGTACATATACACAATGGAGTATTACTCAGCCATTAAAAAGAATTCATTTGAATCAGTTCTAATGAGATGGATGAAACTGGAACCTATTATACAGAGTGAAGTAAGCCAGAAAGAAAAACACCAATACGGTATACTGACACATATATATGGAATTTAGAAAGATGGCAATGATGACCCTGTATATGAGACAGCAAAAGAGACACAGATGTATAGAACGGACTTTTGGACTCTGAGGGAGAGGGAGAGGGTGGGATGATTTGGGAGAATGGCATTGAAACGTGTATACTATCATGTAAGAACGAAGCACCAGCCTATGTTCGATACAGGATACAGGATGCTTGGGGCTGGTGCACAGGGATGATCCAGAGAGATGATATGGAGTGGGAGGTGGGAGGGGGATTCAGGATTGGGAGCTAATATACACCCATGGTGGATTCATGTCGATGTATGGCAAAACCAATACGGTATTGTAAAGTAAAATAAAGTAAAAATAAAATTAAAAAAAAAAATTTCCTTTTTGGAGTGCTCATAGGTAGTATGTAGAAATACACATGAATTTTTTGTGTTAATTTTATATCATGCAACTTTTCTTTTTATTGTAACTATTTGTTTATTTAACATCCATGTTAATAAACATGTTAAATGTTTAAATAAACATTTTATTTAAAATGTTTATATGTTAAATAAACCTGTTGTAATCATTTCACAATACATGTAAATCAAACCATCATGTTGTACTTATACATTGAGGCATATCGATTATTTCTCAATAAAACTGGAGAAAACAGTCTCTTGTTAGAAAACACACACAAAAAAATAAAAAAATAAAGGACTAATAGAGGACTTAAAATTAAAAAAAAAAAAGAATGATAGTAAAAATATATCTAGGACTTTCTCTGGTGGTGTTGTGGGTATTGTGGGGTCAGTTCATTTTCAGATAGTTCCTTGGTCCGGCTTATACTTCTCAAGATCCATAGGCCCCTTCCTATGTAATCGGTACTAACGACAGGGTTTTAATCTATTGCACCTGTCACTTCCAAGGTGGTTCCCTCTGTTTTAGCTTCTTCTGTTTGCTGGTCTCTTCAGTGTCTGATTTCTACCCTGACACAAAGGGGGTGGTGGTGGGCACTTTTTTTAGGCTCGCTTGTTCAGTCACGCTGTGGGGAGGGAGGGGCACTGCAAACAAATAACACTGGCTTGTGCTCGCAGTACCTCAGCCACACTGGGCCTGCCCCCTCTCACGACTCATGTACCCTCCCTGCCCACACTGCTCAGGATCTAGGTTGCTCCACCAGGAACTGTCTGAGGCCAGCCCTGGGCTGCATGCACCTCCTAGGTCTAAGCCACCCAGGTTCAGGCACTCGGGTAGTCCTCAGAGGCACAGACTCAGTTGGGCCTGTTTTGTGCCCTTCCCATGTCTGAGCAGCTCAGGTGATGAGGTGTTCAGCAAGCATGGTCGCTGCGACTTATCGCCTCCCGCATCCCTGCCACTCAGTTTTCTGGGTGTACAACTGGTGCACCTTCTCAGGCGGATGTTGACTGTCCAGAACCCCAAGAAGTCTTAGTTAGCAAAGAAGCCTGGGTTATAGTTTTGTAGATAATGTCTCTCTGGGGCTGCAATTGCCCCCTTGCAGCTCTGGCTGCCTGTCACTGGTCAGGGATGGTCTGCAGCTGGCTATCTCTGTTCAGTCCTTCGTTCTGTGCATGGGCCTGGTGGTGTCTTAGGTTAGGGCTGGCTTTTTGCATGGTAGTTATCTCACAGTTTGGTTTGCTAGCCCAAGTTAGTTCACTCAGATTGCACTTGGGGCATTCAGGCCAGATCTTTACTCTAAGCAATGCAGCCCGCGCCTCCCTGCCCAGCCCCTGCTTGCTAGTGGTGGGTGCAGGCATCTGCAGTACTTCTCCACTGGGGGAGTTACCACTGGGCTTGAAATCTGTGGGTTTTACTTATTTATTTTTCCTCCCTGTTATGTTGCCCTCTGTGCTTCCAAGGCTCGCCACAGACTCGGCAGTGAGAGTGTTTCCTGGTGTTTGGAAATTTTTCTCTTTTTAAGACTCCCTTCCCGGGACAGACTCCATCCCTACCTCTTTTGTCTCTTTTTTTGTCTTTTATGTTTTTTCCTACCTCCTTTTGAAGACAATGGGCTGCTTTTAAAAGTCTACAAGCAATAAATGCTGGAGAGGGTGTGGAGAAAAGGGAACCCTCTTATACTGTTGGTGGGAATGCAAATTAGTACAGCCACTATGGAGAACAGTGTGGAGATTCCTTAAAAAACTTGAAATAGAACTGCCTTATGACCCAACAATCCCACTGCTGGGCATACACACTGAGGAAACCTGAATTGAAAGAGACACGTGTACCCCAATGTTCATCGCAGCACTGTTTATAATAGCCAGGACATAGAAGCAACCTAGATGTCCATCAGCAGATGAATGGATAAGAAAGCTGTGGTACATATACACAATGGAGTATTCAGTTCAGTTCAGTTGCTCAGTCGTGTCCGACTCTTTGTGACCCATGAATCATAGCACGCCAGGCCTCCCTGTTCATCACCATCTCCCGGAGTTCACTCAGACTCACGTCCATCAAGTCCGTGATGCCATCCAGCCATCTCATCCTCATTTGTCCCCTTCTCCTCCTGCCCCCAATCCCTTCCAGCATCAGAGTCTTTTCCAATGGGTCAACTCTTCTCATGAGGTGGCCAAAGTACTGGAGTTTCAGCTTTAGCATCATTCCCTCCAAAGAAATCCCAGGATTGATCTCCTTCAGAATGGACTGGTTGGATCTCCTTGCAGTCCAAGGGACTCTCAAGAGTCTTCTCCAACACCACAGTTCAAAAGATCAATTCTTTCGTGCCCAGCTTTCTTCACAGTCCAACTCTCACATCCATACATGACCACAGGAAAAACCATAGCCTTGACTAGACGGACCTTAGTTGGCAAAGTAATGTCTCTGCTTTTGAATATGCTGTCTAGGTTGGTCATAACTTTTCTTCCAAGGAGTAAGCATCTTCTAATTTCATGGCTGCAGTCACCATCTGCAGTGATTTTGGAGCCCCCAAAAATAAAGTCTGACACTGTTTCCACTGTTTCCCCATCTATTTCCCATGAAGTGATGGGACCNATGTCTCTGCTTTTGAATATGCTGTCTAGGTTGGTCATAACTTTTCTTCCAAGGAGTAAGCCTCTTCTAATTTCATGGCTGCAGTCACCATCTGCAGTGATTTTGGAGCTCCAATAAATAAAGTCTGACACTGTTTCCACTGTTTCCCCATCTATTTCCCATGAAGTGATGGGAACGGATGAAGAACCTATTTTTTAATTGGATAAATTTATATTTTATCACAATAACACAAAATTGAGAGGCTCTGTGATTCTACAGCATAAAAAATTAACAAAACATTTTAAAAAGTCATCAGTAGAAACAACTCCTTTGCTGAGTTTTGTTCTGTAAAAATATTTGTCAACAAAAGTTGCCCTGAATGGAAGCAATGGGCAATAACTACAAAAATATTTGCCTGAAATATTTTTTAATTTCAATATTTTTGAAATAGTATTGAGGATTTTCACACTTAGCAAAATTTGCTCTGAGTTTACCAGGTCCCTCAGCACCTCTAGAGAATTTTCTGAATTAAAAATATAATAGTGTGCACAGAAGATGAAATAATTAGACCATATTAAACACTGATATCTTTTGAAAATACAGGGACATGGTATTAAAGAAATATAATTTTAGGAAGGCAATTAACATACATGAATATGTACCAAGAGTGGTTATTCTGCTTTTTCTTAGTTCAGATTGTCTATATCAAAAGGCCTTGTTAGCTTTAATGTATGTGGATACTTTTTATTTTATACAAAACTTGCTTTCAAAAGTTTCAAAACATGTTTTTTAATAGAACCATCTTCAGATGCACCAAAGTGGTAAAAATTAGTTTGGAGGTCAATCACTCTTTGTGTGTGTGTGTGTGTGTGTGTATGTGTGTACACACACACCTGGGTATGCATCTGTCTTCTCTCCCTCCCTCCCTTTATACACACACACATATATTAAATTATTTTAGAAACCTTTCTCACTATCAAAAGTACCCTAGTTCAGATGATAAATTATAAGATCATCTTAATCATTGGCTTAATGGAGAATGCTTCAGCTTTTCCTTCCCTGCCTCCCTTTAAGTGGAGGAAGAATAACACTCCCTCCCACATTTATCCAAGAGCTTCCCTGTGGCTCAGCTGGTAAAGCATCCTCCTGCAATGTGGGAGACGTGGGTTCGATCCCTGGGCTGGGAAGATGCCTTGGAGAAGGGAAAGGCTACCCACTCCAGGATTCTGGCCTGGAGAATTCTATACATGGACTGTACAGTCCATGGGGTCCCAAAGAGTTGGACACAACTGGGTGACTTTCACTTTCACTTTCCACATCCACCCAAAGTCAAGTGAAGGAGACTCTCCCATATACCGATCGATTGAGGACTTCCAAGAGCAAGGACTGGACATGCCATTCCCCAGCCTGGTGGTGATACGGGCTTGCTGACCTGCTTCTCTGTGTTTATAAAACCAAGAGAGAACAGAAAACATGTGGCAGGGGCCAAAATGGAGGCATCTGCATTCTCACCAGATGCCATGTCAAGAATGCCACAAGGGAAGCATTTCTGAAATAGCAGAGTAGGGGCTGTCAAAAGCCCACTCCTTCATAAAGGTAACAAGAACACCAGCAAAAAGGGTCGAAATCACTTTTTCAGGACTCTAGAAATTAATTAAAGGATTGAGGCTATCCAAGGAGCATTTATTCAATAAAAATAACCGAATCTCAGTAGGAACAGCAAGCTTTGTGACATTTTAGCTTGACCTGTTCCTAGCTCCCTCTCCCCAGCTCAACAATCACCTTGAAAATGGATCACCTCACACTGTGAAAACCACAGCTTAGCCCCCAGGGGAGAAGGCGGGACGGGTCAGTGGCGTGGGTGCATGCAGTAGCTTCAGGCATGTCCGGCTCAGACCCCATGGACTGCAGCTCGCCTGTCCAGGGCTTCTCCTGGCCGGAACACTGGGGAGGGTTGCCTGCCCTCCTCCAGGGCGCCTTCCCTGCCCAGCGATCGGACCTGTGTCACCTTAGCCCCCGCTCTGCAGGTGGACTCTTTACCCACGGAGCCATCTGGGAAGCCCTGAATGGTTCGGAGCCCTCCGAAACCTCATACCCAGAATCTCTGTTCCCTCCTCCAGGGCGCCTTCCCTGCCCAGCGATCGGACCTGTGTCACCTTAGCCCCCGCTCTGCAGGTGGACTCTTTACCCACGGAGCCATCTGGGAAGCCCTGAATGGTTCGGAGCCCTCCGAAACCTCATACCCAGAATCTCTGTCCAACCAGTAGCTGAGCACCGAACTCAGCAAACTCCAAGCTGGATAAACTCGAAGAGATATGTACCTAGACACATCATGATTGAACTATGAAAGCCAAAAGCAAAGAGAGAATCTTAAAACAATAAGAAAGAAGCAACTTCTCACATACAAATAACACGTGCTGCTTCAGTGGAAACACAAATAGTTTATTTTACCATATATTTTTGCAAAAGAGAAATATGTTTCCAGTCTGCTCAGTTTCCTTCTGGCTTCCCTACTCAGTTCAGAAGGCTCGGCAGACATTCATTAACTCTTTTTCCTACTTCTTCACTTTCTCTTGCATACCCCAATAGGTTCTGACACATTTCAATGCACGCTGACTTCCAAAGCATGTTAAGTATCAAATATAAGAAGGGGACACTGTCGAGCCTGTTACCAATGCTTATAACTGTATTATCAATAAGTGTCACAGCATATATGCTTACGTTCTCAGCATAGCAGTGATCAGTATCTTGGAGATGACAATATTTACATTTCTAGTCTTGGTGGGAGGAAGGTTCAAGAGGGAGTGGACATATGCATAGTTATGGCTGATTCATGTTGTCGTATGCCAGAAATCAGCACAACATTGTAAAGCAATTTTCCTCCAATTAAACAGTAAATATTAAAAAATAAATGAATTTCTAATTTTGAAAATTTAACCTTATTGATAGCACACGATTTTTTTTAACCAAAACGCAAAGGTAAATAGC
Organism: Cephalophus harveyi; assembly: GCA_006410635.1. Taxonomy (NCBI): domain Eukaryota; kingdom Metazoa; phylum Chordata; class Mammalia; order Artiodactyla; family Bovidae; genus Cephalophus; species Cephalophus harveyi. The sequence continues at coordinate 52,912 of SJYT01070571.1, read as the reverse complement.
CTCCAGCTTCTTTAACTATGACTAGGCTGCAAACAACACACAGCTAACAGCTCTACGTGTGCTCAGCGAAACACCCCCCAACTCTGAACAGTGATCTGAAGGCATATATTATTTGCTGTAATTAAAATCTTTGCTAAAGAAAACTGTTAAATCTTTGCACTTAGCTACATGGGTATTACTTTTGTCATTAAGAAAAAGCAAATTTTAAAACCCATTTCCCAGCTCACCTTGGTAATTTGTTTCTTTCTTTTGGAAATTAATCATTCAGCAGATAAAATATTTTCACGCTTTGAACTTCACCTCGTGGAGGTTCTAGATGCCTCTTTGTGAGAACTCCCATGTTGCATAAAAATGAAACCATACCTTTCAACACACATTCCGAGAAAAAAAAGTCACGAGGGGAAATGCTTCTGGTTTTCTGAACTACCCCTGTGAGCCTTTTTAAAGAACTACATTTCAGTCTTCTAAATGTTTACTAAAAAGAAATGTCATCAAGAAAAGGACACAGAAGAACACGGGATGCACGGGAGGCCGGCATCTCTAGCTCCTGAGGGGACACTGCTGCCCGGGGCCTCGCTTCACCCCGGACGCGGTTTCTCGCTGTTAAGCTGTGCACACGCGAGATGGAAGCATCATGATGCAAGAAAGTTTGACTTCAAGTGGATGCTAAGGTGATTTTTTTAATTTAATGGTTTCCACTCCCAGGCCATCTGAAAGACATAAAGAGCAGGTTAAAGGGAAAACTTCCTAAAGCGGTGGTCTGGCCGCAGTCCGCTCCCAGCTCTCAGAGGCTGGCATGTCTGTAAAGCCTGGATTCTGGGTGGCTTCCGGCCGCAGTCTGCGCGGTGCTGAGTCAGGATCCGCGGTGCGAGACGGGGCCCCACAGCAGCGCCCCGGCCGCGGTCTGTCGCTGGCGGGCCGACGCAGAAAGCAACCTTGACAGTGTCTGCAAAATGAGTCTGAAATGGGCTTGGGGTGAATGGCCATCTCATTTCGGTGGATCTAAGGAGACCCTCGGGGTCCCTCCTGCCCCATCTCATCTTCTCCCCCGCCCAGCCCCCAGCCCCCATTCTCTAAAGGTGCTGAGCTGCTGTGGCATTGCTTGAACTTCACTTTTTTTGTCTGACTGTAATACTGAATTACTCCTCCAGCACCCAGAGCACACTAAAGTTAGGCCCCAAATGTGGGTATCATTGGATGCAGTATTTTTATTGGAACAGTATTTATGTATCCATTAAAATAAAGATTCTATCTTATACCAGTATACTACTGTGAATTTTAGAGAGTTTAGTTTCCTTTGTCACTACAATAATTCTATTCTAAGATTAAAAATTTTAGTGATTTGTAACTAGAAAAAATCTTTTTAAGGGGGAAATAAAGAAAACCATGGGTCCAAGTCCTACCCTGTCACTATAAGCTGCAACAGGTCACCCGTGTCTTTGGGTCAATTAACTAATCCCTATGGTGAAATGCCATGATCTTTGGACTTGCTCCTAGCTCCCACATCATCCTTCTCGCTTTACAGAAGACCAAGGTCAAGACCATCGGGTCCATGAAGGGTGACGTGGACTGGACCAGAGGTTCTTACCCCAAATCCATCTTCTTTCTGCAATAACACACAGCAGACACAGGAACAGAGGGCTTGGGCAAAAGGAATGAGACACAGTTCTAAATTCCTTCTCATGCACCACAACATAGCGTGAGAATGGAGCCAGGTCAGAGTCAATGGGTTCTCCATCAGAAATGTATTAATTAACTGAAAATATCTGAAGACAAGAGGGAGATGGTTTCCATTTGATTGCAACTTCCTCCTTGGTGAAGGTGAAGTCGCTCAGTCGTGTCCGACTCTTTGCGACCCCATGGACTGTAACCTACTAGGCTTCTCCGTCCATGGGATTCTCCAGGCAAGAATACTGGAGTAGATTGCCATTTCCTTCTCCAACTTCCTCCTTAGGGTGTAACAAATGCTACGGTCAGGTCTAACAAGAAACCAAGAAACCACGAAATGGTGAAATAATAGCTCTCCTTTCTCCTTCCACACGCAAACACTGTATTACTAATTAACAGACGGTGAGGAACTGGCACGATTTTTAACTAGGGCTGGACAATCCTGAAATCCTTGTCGCCAGCTTTGTTCTAGCAGTCGAGCAGCGCAGGTAAGCCTCCGAAGAGTCAAATCTGGAAACAATCTTCGCAGAAACTCCAGCTTGCCTTCTCTCATTTAACAGAGAAGACAACAACCAAAATGAAATCACGGTTCAGTCAACGCTTTCAGTGCCTCCCATGTGTTCTTGCTCGAAGGGCTTTTTAATAAGCATTATCACTTTCAATCGCCCCAACAACCCGAGTCAGGCACTGCTATCAGCCCCGATTAGTGGGTGAGACACCCTTAATGAGCGGAGAGGCCACACTTGCATCTGAATTGAAAGTCCTTTCTCCTCACCACCAAAAATACGCCATCCGCTGGGGCTCTATTGCCTATTTCTGACATGTATGAGCAGGTATCTGTGTATATAGTGCAGATACGCTTGTGTGTAGATTTATATATCACATGTATTAGGCGTATGTTCAGTCGCTCAGCTGTGTCCAACTCTTTGTGACCCTGTGAACTGTAGCCCGCCAGCCTCCTCTTGTCTGTGGAACTGTCCAGGCAAGAATACTGGAGTGGGTTGCCAGTTTCCTCCTCCAGGGGATCTTCCCAACACAGGGATTGAATCTGGGTTTTTTTTGCATCTCTTACACTGGCAGGCTGATTCTTTACCACCAGCAACACCTGGGAAGCCCCAATATGTATTATAATTATGTCTTAAATAACTTTTAAATAGAAATAAGTAATTATGGACAACTATGCAAATATGCATCATTTGGGGGATGGCTGAGTCACTCTGGAAAGCCAGATATGGGTGAGGTTCTAAGAAAGAGGGATGATCTAGGCCATTCAATCTCACCAACCACTCCCTCCCAGCTTTACACTCAGGGAGCAGAAGAAAGAATTCCAGATACATTCAGTCTTAGTCATTGCTTGAAAACTTGATGTCTGGGCACCAAAATATGAAATTCACAATTGTAATATCCTACTGCCATACCTCTTCAGCATTATGTGAAAAAAAAGTGCCTAATGTGACTTTCATTTGCCTTTTGGTCCTTCCCAGCTTCAGACTGTGCTCCTCGCAGCTACGGCTGATACTCTGTTTTCACGGTATTTCTTGCTCTTTGTCTTCTCCCTGAGTCAGCTGTTCTTGGGATGGTTGTCCCGAGGATGCCGGTCCAGGGGAGTCTGGCTTGTCAGGTACCTGCTCCTGGGACGCTTGTCCCAGGAACGACTGGTCAGCTGGTTCCTGCTTGTCAGGTTTCACGTCTGGCGGGCTCGGTGACGGCTCCTGTGGCTGATGTCCCGTTGGTGGGTCTCTCTGGTCTGCTTCTTCAGCTGGGCTGGCTAGTCGTACAGGTGCATTTTTTTCCTCTAGAATGTCATTTGGTTCCTTTTCTTGTTTTCAGTAAACAAAATAAAACAAAATCACCAGTAAACACAGTAGCCGTCTAAACACCTGCACTAAATCACAGAATGGCAAGCACTGCTGCTCTGTCCCTGATTCCAAAATGACAGGATAACCTTAAGAACACAGCTTTCACCCAGGACATCACGCTGGCAAGGTGCCTTTACATGCTTTAGCGCTTCTACTCTCATTCAGCAATGTGATCCATCCACTGTTTAAAAGTTGACACACCACGGGGAAGACTTGCTTTTTCTAAGTCACAGAGAGAGGGAAGGCACGTTCATGAAAATCAGAAAGCATCAGTGCAGGAGAATCCAGAGCCACTGTTCTCCAGGAGAGGCACCAACACGTGAAGAACCACCCAAGGAGAGCAGGGAGATTCCTGTGCACTTATCAGCCTCCCAGCGGCCAACCCGCGCTCGCCAGCGCCAAGCGAACCCTACAGAAATAAAAGCCCTCTGTCGTCAGAAAGCAGAGGATGTTCCTAAAACCTGAAAACACCACCGCTGGAAACAGCCCGAGGAAAGACACGTTCAGCTGGAGGTTCGCAGAGCCCAGGAGGAGCCAGGCGCCTCAGCCCGGAACCCCAGTACCCCCGCACACCTGCTCCTGCGCTTTGCACCAGAGCCCAATCCAGAAAGCCCCGCTCCGCGCCAGCCTCGTCTCTCCTCTCCCTTCCGCGGCCAGGCCTGGCCCCTGTGGCCATGAGGTCCGTCTCTCCTGCGCGGCCCTACGGCCGTGGTCCACGCCATCTAATAGATGTCGCAGACGGGAACGCTCTTACCTCCCCCGTCCCCGCCTCCTGCTGTCAGAGTGATGATTTTAAAACACGAACCTGATCACATCATCTCCCGGCTTTAACATCATCTACAGGACAAAGTCCCCTGTGGCCATGAGGTCCGTCTCTCCTGCGCGGCCCTACGGCCGTGGTCCACGCCATCTAATAGATGTCGCAGACGGGAACGCTCTTACCTCCCCCGTCCCCGCCTCCTGCTGTCAGAGTGATGATTTTAAAACACGAACCTGATCACATCATCTCCCGGCTTTAACATCATCTACAGGACAAAGACCAGGCCCCTAGGGTGACACCCGGGGCGTGGCAGCAGTGACCAGCAGACCCCGCTGTGCTCCAGCCCTAGCGTCCAGCTGCTGCGGACGGTTCCCAGCCAGCTCGCACCTGGGATGGGGGGCTAGGGCCTTGTCCGACCACAGGGCTGTGAACGTGAAGCCCTGTTCCTGGCTGAGCTGGGGAGGGTCTCATGTAACCTCCTGCCTCGCCTCTCCTCTGGGAGGTGACAGCATCAGGAAGCCCCCAGATCCCTGAGTCAGCGCTGGGAGGGGAGCTGCTCATGAGAGCCTCCACCCCGCGGCAAGCTTTGCGCAGCCGAGAAGACAACACTGATCGGTCATGTCCCTGAGCCTCAGGGCTGATACCTTTACCGGCAGACACAGCAGACCTGGGTTAAGGCACCTGCACCCCCCTCTCTCCCCTCACACGGCCCCCCGACATCCTTCTGCTCCAGCTGCACCGCCCGCTCCCACCGCGCCGCCTCACGCCTGCACATGCGGCCCCCTTGGGCTGACTGCCTTCTCAGCACTGCCCACCCTCCCAGCAGACCCCCGGCCCTTCGCAGTCCACCTGCACAATCCCCACCTTTGTAACACCTCCCGCTGCATCCTCTCTCTGGCCCCAGACGTCAGCCACTCTCTCCCCAGGACATCGCCAGGGTCTCCAGTGCAAGCCTCTATCTGTGTCTGCGTCCATCTGCGTCCCAACCCGGGAGGAATGCGCTTCCAGAGAGAGGCAGAGTGGCTCCGAGCTCACCCGGTGCCGAGCTCGGGGTGGGCAGCTCCCCACTATTCTGTCTCCTTTTTAAAGGATGGTTTAAGTGACTCACGAGTCCTGGTTCGTCTACCTACTTTCAGAGTAATCTTAGACAGACTACCTTCTCTTCCTGGGTCTCATTTCTTTCTTGAAAAAAAACAAGTTAAAGTGGGTCTTCAGAAAATGTAAGATCCTGGTGATAAGTGATCACAGGCCACGGTGAACTGTGAACACTGATCTCTCCGTGTGTGCGGTTCCAAGGGCCCCACGGATGTCCGGTCTCTTACACGATGGGACACGGTGTCTGCACACAACCTAGGCACGTTCTCCCGCATACTTTACATCACGTCTAGACTCTTGGAACGCTTAATATGGTGCAAGCGCTATGTACGCAGCCGTTACGCTGTGCAGTTAGACACTACCTGACAGTCACCGGCACTGGGCAGGTTTGCTCTGGGGAACTTTCTGGAATTTATTCCTAATATTTTTGATCCACAGTTGGTTGAATCCACGGATGTGGAAGGCAAACTGAACACATGATACTTACTATCACCACAACAAGTTTAAAGAGAAAAAACAAAGGAGGGGGTTATTACAGAAGAAAGACCAAAACCTTCACAAGGTAATAATCGATTATAGGAAACTGAAAGGCCGAGGAGGCGAGAGGCCGGAGAGGCTGACACTGTGCTTGGCAAACCCCCAGGAAGGCGCACCCGCACACCACCCACAGCCGGCCTAGCGCCCCTCCAGGCTCCCTCCCGCACCTGCGGGCGGGCTGACCTCTGCTGGGTCCGAGTCCCCACCTGGCAGCTGCCTGAGGGCAGGGGTTGTGTCCTAGGCATCTTTTCCCCCCAAGTGCTCAGCTCAGCCTGGCATGTGAAAGGTATTTGGAAAATGCTTGATAAATGAAAAAAAGGGGATAAATAACAAATGGACCAGCAGCGCCTAGTCCCACACATAAATCAGCCCTGAAGACAAACTTAGAGCGTGCGAAATTAAAAACGGCAGTGAGATGTGAACGACAGATCCCCATAGTCCTCAATGTGAAGTTGCGTGAAACATGAATATACAGTAATATATGTGCTGTATTGATATGTAATAAAACACATTTCAAGAACCCCTGAGTTCACGTCACCTTCTAGATGCAATCATCGGTGAGGTGTCTCTGACCTTGCACACTTGTTCTATATAGGTTCCCTTCAGAATTGAACCCATAATCCAATAGGCCCCTAAATGTGGCTAAAAACGTGTCACTTCAGGGCCCCCAAGAATTTCCATATTTGTCTGAAGTTTCCTGTCTGAAAATTGCACCTTCTTACCCCAAGTATAAGCTTTTTTTTCCCTCTTCTTTCCTTTTTTCTTATAAAATGCTATAAATACAATGAAACTTTAAAATAACTGCATAGTTCAACAATGCAAAGTCTGCCTGGACTGAATCGCTGGCTGACGGTCAGTGTGACTGTGTTGCTGAGTGAAAACCCTCCTTTGTCAATCTGCCTAAATGTGGCGCCGTACAAAAGAGGGTTTGCAGAGGTCAGAGGACAGTCCCGAGAGGGTCAGCTTGGGGCAGCCAAGCCAGGCGCTGCCCCCGAATGGAAGCTCCGGGCTGGCCCAACAGGGCACTGTGCACACATTTTCGGGGCTAACTGCCAAGGACCCGTCTCACAGGCGCCCCATAAACCATCAGGATAACTGTTCTCTTACCAGGAAACGGAACCACTTTCTTATTCTTGCTGAGGTTCTTGAGAGATGCTGGAAAAAGAAAGAAAGGAAAACCCAGATATTAATACACTGCCTTAGAGGTTTCCATCCCGTGGTGGTGTGAGACCTCCGGCCAGAAGCACGAGGGGCACGCCAGCACGCAGAGGCGGCAGAGGCCTTTAGGGCCGTTCCGGTGAAAGCGCGACCCTGCACTGTGACACGGGGGCCAGACGAGCATCATGCCAACCGCGGTCTCTGAGACCACAGGGCAGCAGAATGTCCATCTTCTTGTTTCTCTTCCTCTAAGATCAGATTTTAGTTAAGATTGCTTTTATTTAGCTCCGCCCTCCTGCAGTTTTCCAGGAGGCAGTGGGGAGCACGTGCTGGTATTTCCTTCTCTCCATACAAGGGATCCCGGGGGCCAGGGGCTCTCCAGCCAGACCAGCAAACCATAAAGTGCGCATGTCGGATGCACCCCACCAACAGTCAGAAACCGTTGCTCCGTTTCCACGGCAGCTGCTCATCAAAAACCTCAACAGTAAAGGGGAGGCAAATTATAATATTCAGTGTCCAGTGAAAAATGCTAAAACTAGAAATGCGAGATTTATATCAACACTTGCAAGTTACGAAGCGCTGGTACACACAAGCACAACGTAAATAAATGCAATAAAACTTCTGCCGATCCACCCGCTGAGCCTCTCATCTGACAATCTGCTTTGATTTCAGGCATTTTAAAGTTCACGAGCATCTCTGGCAACCCATCAACATGGCACGGAAATGGTTATGCTATTACAGATATGTGCTCCCAAGCACATCGGGGTGTCAAGTTTCCGCTGACATAATTAACACGGAAATATTTTTGCTAATAAGCACTCCAGTTAAATTGAACTCAGGGGCCAAAAAAAACTAGACTGAGGCTGTTCTGCAGACCTGACATGTTGGCAAGTGAGAGGAAAAAGACATGCGAGAGCAGCTGGGGGAGCTGCCGGTCATAAAGGAAGAAATTGGAGAAGCTGTTAGGAGAGATGATGGGAGAGATTAAACTGCCAGCAGCAGCAGCTGAGAGAATGCGAACGTTGGAGCAGAGAGAAAAGAAAATAAGAACTGAGATTTTCAAGAGAAGGCTGATTTCGTTGACAGTCGTGGGAGGTCAGAGGCCACCACGAGCCACAACAGCTGGATGGAGTCAGAAAAACCACTGCCTTTGTCCACAAAGAAGCCCCTAAGGCCTGCGTTACAGTCGTGTGATCTGAACATTCTGTTAAGTCCTGTGTTCAACACTTGCTTCAAAACCTTGTCTTCGTTTTCACTCATTTTTGAGACTGCCGGGGTCTACTGCAGCTGCTCGTTATGAATTAAGATGTCAGGCTCAAATTTGTGAAAATGAATCTAATGTTTTGGTTTAAGGGGTAATTACTTTGTGAAAGTTAGAAACCCTAAGTTAGATGGCCTTTAATTTTTGCATTTGGTAACAATTGTGTAGGCATCTGGTTTCTCTCTGAGCAAGGCATGTTTTTAAATAAATCAGCAAAGACGTTTCCCAAGTCTTTCTGTTTTGTTGTTTTAGTCGTTGTATGTGACTCTTTCGCAGCCCTGTGGACTGTAGCCCATCAGGGTCCTCTGTCCATGGGATTTTCCAGGCAAGAATGTGGGAGAGTGGGGATCTTCCCAACCCAGGGATCAAAGCTGTGTCTACAATTGAGCCACCCAGGAAGGACCAAGCCTTTTACAAATCACATTATTGAGCCACCCAGAAAGCACCAAGCCCTTTTACAAATCAAATCAGAAAGTAGTTTGAATTCACAGACTCTCTGACAGTGACTTGAAGACCCAACCAGAGATCGAGAATCACAGATCAACATGGTGCGCTCTCCTGCAACTGGTAAGGGTTTTCATTCCTAAAATATTTCCGTTTTCTACATTCATATCTGCTGTTCATCACAGAAAACTTGGAAAACAGAGAATAGGCCCCACCAAACGAAAGTAAATTTAAGTCATAGGCCCACCGCTTGCTGTCTTCAGCTGTAACCTAGGTGACGTCTGGAGATGCAAAGTAAGCACTTATCTCTGATTTTATGGCCTCAAGACAAACTCCAGATTTAGACTGGCTGAGAGGCACGCACATGCAAAGCGCCCTGCAGGAGAGACGACCCAAGTCACATCCTCCCGAGGACTCGGTCTCCAGCAGCCCTCTTGCGTGAGGGCTGTTCACGCTGCCTGGAAGCGGGCGTTCCCAGGCCTTTATCCCTCCCCGCCCCTAGAACCACCTCAGCCTCTTTGCCGTTCACGTCTTGAGACTCTACTGCCCACTCCCCCTCCCCGGAGTAGCCACACCCCGCCTCCTGGACCAGTTTAGCCCGTGGCCCAGGGCTGTTAGCAGACTCTGGATGCGGGGGCAGTGCGTACCGTCCTTTGTCCCATGTGGCAAGTCCAGCATCACTTTACATCGAAGTAAAGGATCACGGAGTATCAATCAGCAGGTCTGTCAAGTAACCGGGGGATCTTCCAACCCGGGGACTGAACCAAGGTCTTTTATGAGAGGAAGGAAGCACCAGCTGGTTAGTGACTTTGGACTGCACGCTGGTGAGAATGCGCGAGACATGATGGTGGATGCCCGGCGTTCACAGCACACGGCTGGGGCCCGGACCACCGAGCCTACAGGAAGTGATTGGTTTGCTTCAGCTGTCCTCGTTCTTGGGTAAAACAAGGCGTGTATTCAGTGGAGTAACCGTCCGCGCGGCTAACCTCCTTACCTACAGAGCAGGGGTGCGCTCACAAGCCTACGCGGGAAGACAGAGCAACGGAACTGAGAACTCAGGCTTCCCTGGGGCTCAGCTGGCAAAAGAATCCGCCTGCAATGTGGGATTCGATCCCTGGGTTCAATCCCTGGGTTGGGAAGAGCCCCTGGAGAAGGGAAAGGCTACCCACTCCAGTATTCTGGCCTGGAGAATTCCATGGACTAAGTCCATGGGGTCACAGAGTCGGACACGACTGAGCGACTTTCACTTCACTCACTGGACCCTCACACCTCCTTACTAATAGCCAGAGTCTCCTCCATCCGCAAGGAAAGCCAAGCCACCGCTCTAACCTCACTGTGCGCTGAGAGTAACAGATGACAGCTCCCGAGCCCAGGGGCTTATCCCCGGGCCACCCGGCAGCAAGAGGAGGGGGCAGAAGGGGTCACTCTGGGGTGGGAGGATGTGAGGGCCAAGAGCCCCGAAACCCAGAGAGTCCCGTTCTGTTCAAGGTCGCTCCGATGAGGACCACACGTGGCAAGGAAGTCCCAGATTTACCCAGGGACAAGACATGAGAACTAGAGAATAAGCCTGGATGATCCGTTTTGCTTGAGCGGGCTGTTCCCACCAAAGAAAGCAGAACGTCAAAAAAGCACTCCGGAAATCACAGCACAGCAACATGGGATTTACGCTAAAGCCGTGTTAATCACACAGCCGGGCGGGATGTCCCTGGTGGTCCAGGGGTTAAGACTTCGCCTTCAACTGCAAGGGGTGTGGGTTCGATCCCCGGTCAGGGGGCTAAGATCTCACGTGCCTGGTGGCCAAAAAATCAAAACATAAAACAGAAGAAAGCCTGGTGTCACAGAGTCAGACACGACGGAGAGACTGAACAACACGCTGTAACAAATTCAATAAGGTCTTTTAAAAAAGCCTGGCAGTGGGCTCTATGGGGGTCTATGTTCCCCACCCCTGAGAGGATCCTGTCTCCTGGGTCTCCTGGACCCAAACTCTCACTAGCTGTTAGCAGCTCTTTGAATGACAGTCAATAACAGGCCATCACAGAACCAAGCTAATTGATCTGTTTTTTTTTTTTAATGTCGAAAATTCATTTTTAACCATTTCTAAGTTACCAGATTGACTAAAATCATGGCCTCCACCCCCCAAAAAAGGCCCCTAATGAAGCTTTTAAGCAGAGTGAGCATCAGGCCTGGCCCAGCTACAGCGCATGGCTCTCCAGCTCACCGCACCCGAGGGAACCAGACAGCCAGGAGACCCGCTTGTGCAGAAAGGGGCTCAGCAGCCAGGCCGCCGGGGCCTGCAGCACGGCGCGGCCCCGGGACTTGGCCCCAGGAACCGCGAGCTCCGAAGCAGAGAAACGCAGGTGGAAATCACGGAGGGGAGAAATTGATTTTTTTTCTGATTCTTTGATTCCTTCTCCACTTCCCAATTCTCAAAAACAAACAAAAATAACTGCAGTGGAACACAGCCAAAAGTTACTCTCAGTGAGAAAAAAAGTATTACTGTTTTGAATTAAACTTCAGGGACTTAAAACTGCCTTAGTCTCCCAGAAAAATGAAACTTGCAAACTCTCCCAAAAGGTGAGGTGAGGCCCGTGTGCTTTGGAAACAGCCTGGCGACCGGCCAGCTTCTGAAGCTTCTGAAGCACGGATGGCAGCAGCCGACAGCAGGGATGGCCCCAACAGCCGCGAGCGCCCAGGAGGGAAGGCAGCGCTGTCCAGGGAGGCGTGAAACAGGCTCACTCCCTTCCCCGGCACAAAGCTTTGTGTGGGGTCACAGCGATCTCCTACGTGCAGCTCTGTGCGTGGGTGAAACACCGCCCAGAGGCCTCTGAGGCTGTCCTTGAACCTCGGAGCTCCCAGGTAGAGCCCAGAGGCACTTGCAAACAAACTGGGGCGGGGGGCGGGTCCTGACATCACTCACAGCCCCCTCATCGGGCACTCAGGACTGGCATTACGGACAGGCCCATCCTAAGCCCCACTTTCGGGGCCACAGCCACGACCCAGCTCACCGCCCCCCCAGACCCAGCTCACCGCCCCCCCAGCACCCAGCTCAGCGCCTCCCCGGCAAGAGTGGGGAGGGGGAAGCGGGTGGAGCTGCTTGAACCCCTGCTGTTTCCACTATCACCTCTGCCACCAAGGACAAGACAGGTAATCACTCTGATTCCTCCTCTGTAAAATGACGATCGTCACCTGGCAAGGTGGTTAATATGAAAATAAAAATCAGAAGGAGATGTCTGTGCAGGAATTGTGGGATCCGTGCATGCTTTAAAATTATTGTTACCGCAGATGGTTCAATACACATTTTATATACTTAAGGCTCCATAAAAGCTGACAGCATTTAAGGGGATTTTTTTTCACGTACACAGGTCCCTGACTGCAGGGAAAGGGCACAGGGAGACTGGAAGGGAAGATGGGGTGGACTCTGTCCACGGAGGTGGCTCTCTGGGGTGAACTGTCGCCTGGTGAGCATCCTTCTGTGGAAAAGCGAATAGCAAGGAGGAGAAGCAGGGGCTTAGACACACCCTGAACTGCACGGGTGGGTGTGGGTCACTTAGTTGTGGCTGACTCTTTGCAACCCCAAGAACCGCAGCCTTCCAGGCTTCTCTGTCCATGGGATTCTCCAGGCAAGATTACTGGAGTGGGCTGCCGTTCCCTTCTCCAGAGGATCTTCCTGACCCAGGGACTGAACCCTGGTCTCTTGCATTGCAGGCAGATTCTTTACCATTTGAGCTACAGGGACGTCCCTTAAACTGCAAGGACACGCTTATTTGTGATGCTCAGCAGGTTTCTTTCTGGCCACCAGGCGGTGACCTGGGGCCCACGTGGCTGTCAGCTCCCCTGGGGTAAACACTACCTTCAGCTTTTAATACCTAGGATCCACTTTATAAAAACCTCTCTTCTTGAAAACAGAATATCTTCTCTGATCATTTTACTGGCGTTTATGAATGAGGACTTTTCTCTTAAGTTACCAAGAAGAGTAGAAAATGGAAAGGCAGACATTCCCCCACATTCAGTGGAAATCGTGGTTGAAAGATTTTGATTGTGGAGATACTCACAATTACAATGCAATTTTAAAATTGAAACCCAAAACGTCACAACACAGGGTCAGACTGAGGAACCCTGTCTCCCTGGATCTGTCACTCCTCCCAGGATATAGGTGAGAAACAGAATGAAAGGCCGCACACAAACTCTGCTGTCTTGGAGCCTGAAGCCACTGCCCCTTCCCTGACCCAGCCTCGCTAGGGACCCTCTGACCCCTGGTGGCTCTGCCTCTTGGGTCCTGATGAGACTCCATGCTCACCTCCTCCACGGAAATCTTCCAGCTGTTCCTCCAGCTCTCTTTTCCCTTCAAGGCTCCCCCCGGGGTTGGTTTAATCTACGTTTAGTGTTAACTGTTCAGTCGAGTCTGGCTCTTTGCAGCCCTCATGGACTGTGGCCCAATTGCCATTTCCTCCTCCAGCGAATCCTGCTGACTGAGGGATCAAGCCCAGGTCTCCTGCCTGGCAGGCAGATCCTTTACCATCTGAGGCACCAGGTTTTACCATGTATAAACGCCAAAGGAAGTCGGCTGTTGAGATGTGCCGGGTGATCCCCTGCCCACCAGACGGGAGTGCGGGCTGACCCGCCTCCATACGAGCTACCGGGGACCTCTTCAACCTCTTCCGTGGCAAACACGCCTCCTCTACTTCCTCAAGGGGAACAACCACAGGTCCCCACACACGGAGCCCACGGGGGAGGGGCGGGGAGCAACAGTGTTGGGTAATCCTGACCGCGGGCTCCTTTCACAGGACACGATTGTCTCACAGGAATGTAACCACCGCACTTCAAAGAAAGGAGCCTGCGGGTGCTTTGTAGGGGGAATAAAGTCCATGGAAAGCACATACAATCCTAAAGTCAGTCCATCCGAAAGGAAATCAGTCCTGAATATTCACTGGAAGGACTGATGCTGAAGCTGAAACTCCAATACTTTGGCCACCTGATGCGAAGAACTGACTCATTGGAAAAGACGCTGATGCTGGGAAAGATTGAGGGCAGGAGGAGAAGGGGACGACAGAGGATGAGATGGTTGGACGGCATCACTGACTCAATGGACATGAGTTTGAGCAAGCTCCAGGAGTTGGTGATGGACAGGGAGGCCTGGCGTGCTGCAGTCCATGGGGTCACAAAGAGTCAGACACGACTGAGCGACTGAACTGAACTGAAAGAGCATACAACTGAAACAGCTGCTGCTGGAGATCTGAGCCGCCCTTCAAGCCCCGGGGTGAACTGTAGGGCTCCACCCCACCCCCAGACGTGAGGCTTCAGAGCTCAGAAGACACACCCTGAGGACTTCCGGGGTGTCCAGTGATTAAGACTTCGCCTCCCGTTGCCGATGCCGGGGGTGTGGGTTCGATCCCTGGTCAGGGAACTAAGATCCTGCGTGCTTTGAGGCCAGAAAACCAAAACCCTAAAACAGAAGCAATATTGTAACAAATTCAATAATGACTTAAAACATCAACAAAAAAAGGAAGACACACTCTGTGAGTTCTGGCTACAACGTTACAAGTTCGGGAACCTAGGAAATCACCAGGCAACGCTAGGAAGCGTGCACCCTGTCTACGCCTCCCTTTCCTCATCCATAAAATACCCAGCTTATGTGATAAAAAGACAAATGGATATGAACACATCCATCCTCACAGTCTGCAACACACTGCGTCATTTAATACTGTGATACATCATTTCCTGCTCCTCATGGTTGATACGCTACACTAGAAGGCGTGTACAGGAAAATCTATTGTAAACTGCTTTTAAAACTACAAATATAAACCATTATGATCATTAATGAATAGGTATGGAAGAAATTAGAAAAGGAATTTCTAATTTGGTGGTGTTATTATTATGAGGCTATATGGGGGCAGAACATAAGACCTTTGCTCAATCAAGTGTTTCATGCATATTTTAACTGTTTCAGGAGACAAATCTGACTAGCTGTTTATAACAGGATCTTACAGTATCCCTGCACATGGCTGAATTATTACAGAATATACACATTTCTATTTCTTCAACATCTACATGACATACCTTTTTTCTTTGTGTTGTGTCTTAAGGGAAACTTTTTCTTAAAAGACATTCGTGAATTGTCTTCCTGAAATAGAAACCGTCAGTATTAGCAGCTGAAACTTTGTTCTCTGAACATAAGCAAGAGCCCTTGGGACTGGAACATTCAGCTACCACTGGACGCTGAGAACTGACGTTTGCAACAAAGGTCAGCCCGCCAGAGGTTGTCACACACACAAAACAGTGACGTGCCAAACCACACAGCCTGTGCTGGAAGGCCGCCCACCTTTCCATGGTCCACCACGGGCCGGCTTTACGCTGCCTGGCCTGGGAGCCCAGACCAAGATCATGGAAGCCCACAGGTCACCCTGGACCAGATAAGTTCCCATAGTCCAGCTTCAGGGTCCAGCCCTTCTCTGTTGGACTCCACATTGGAGACCAGGACCTATGGACCCAGTTCACACTGATCCCCAAGTGTAACTGCTTTCCATGACCATCCTGTCCTCTCAAACATCCCCCACATCAGAATGGCCCGGCTTCCTCTTGGAATGTAAAGAGCTGCAAAGAGAATTGCTCCCATCCCAACAACAAGAAAAAGTCAGATCATCCACAGAATTACAACCATGAACTCATGGGAGAGGTGGGATCACAGGGCGACAACCAGGCTGGAATCTCAGGACACAGACTCCTCCAGGAGAGAAAGGACAGAGCGCCGGCTTCCCTAGAGCAGAGCCCGGGAGGAAGAGACCGCGACAGAGGGCAGGCGGATTTCAGCCAGGAGTCTCAGAGCGTGCCGCCGAGTGTGAGGGCGTGCAACCAGGGCTCCTTAGATAAATGGGATGCCAAGGCAGACAGCACGAGATGAGCAAGGAGATGCCTACGGCAATAGAAACAAAGAGAGTTCTTAACAAAACTCATCAAAGGGACGTGTCAAAGGAGCACAGGAGCCAAGCTGAAAGACACCAGCGGTCCGAACAGGAGCCACTGCCAGCAGACCCGTGGAAAGACGCTCAGCAGCGCTAACCACCGGGGAAACGAGAATCAAAATCACAGTGAAGCTCACCTCACAGCTGTCAGCATGGCCAACATCAAAAAGACAATAAACAACAAATTTTGGCAAGGCTCTGGAGGAAAGAGAGCCCTCACACACTGCTGGTGGGACTGCACTATGGTAACTACGGACAGATGTAACCCATGTAAACACAGGTCTTTGCAGTCCCCAATTATTGAAGCATATAAAGGGGTCCTGAGAATAAGTTTGAGAACCACCACCCTGAAGTATCAAATCAAATCAAAATCTGATACAGCGCGATTTCATTCACTCGGCACATTATAAACAATGGATGCTGTGCGTTAACTCGCACAGTGGAGCCCTGAGTCCACCATCACTTTACACATCACGCCTCCAAGACTGAAAGCAAACTCAGGCGCAGTTTTCAAGCTCACCATTTGCAAGGAGAATTTCCGAACTAGAATTTGGAAAAAGAAGTCACCAGCTTCACTGGTCAAGATAGCTTTCTGTTACTTTTTAAATCTGATTCTTTATTTTTAATTACATATTCTTATATATAGCAAGCAAGAAGACAAACTTTGCATTAAAAATACAGTTCTAAGTATTTCCCTGGTTGTCTGGTGGTTAAGAATCCGCCTTCCAATTCAGGGACTGCGGGTTCACTCCCTGGTCAAGGAACTAAGATCCCACATGGAGTCGTCCGCACCCCACGGCCACTAGGCTCTCGTCCCCGAGTCCAGGCACCGCAACCAGAGAACCGGCCCCGCGGCAAAGACGCTGCATGGCGCAGAAGGGACCCCTCGCGCCGCACGCAACACCCGGTGCGCGCGTGCGAAGTCGCTGCAGTCGTGTCCGAGTCTACCCTCCAGAACTGTAGCCCACCAAGGATGGGCTATGGGATGCTCCAGTCAGGAACACTGAAGTGGGTTGTGGTTTCCTTCTCCAGGGAGTTTCCCTGAGCCAGGGATTGAACCTACATCTCTTACATCTTCTGCTTTGGCAGGCAGGTTCTTTCTCACTAGTGCCACCTGAGAAGCCCCACAGACCTGGCACAGATAGATAAATACGTACATGCAAAAACAAAGCAAGCCTGACCCTCTTCCCATCCCCTAGCTCCCCAAGCCCGCAGTCTCTGGGACAGACTCAACAGAGCCGCGATTCAGGAATCAGGTGACAAGCCTGCATCTGAGAGCAAATTCCTGTGCCTGAGAGTCTCTTACACCGGAATAGACACCAAACGCGTGGCGCTTCCTCACTGGCGATTCAAAATGGCTGTAAGATATTTCTACTGTGATAGGGAAATTACCAAACAGTATGGTATTGAAAGAAGCAAAGAGATGTTTCTATTTCCTCCTCAGTAGAAGGAAAGACTGGAGAATAATCATTGTGGAGGGGGGGGAGCCTCTCAACCAGCATTTGAAGGTCCCAACAGTTTTCAGTCACTCAGTCATGTCCAACTCTTTGCGACCCCATGGACTGCAGCAGGCCAGGCCTCCCAGTCCATCACCGACTCCCAGAGTTTGCTCAAACTCATGTCCATTGAGTCGGTGATCCCATCCAACCATCTCATCCTCTGTCGTCCCCTTCTCCTCCTGCTTTCAATCTTTCCCAGCATCAGGGTCTATAGACCCAGTATATTCCGCGGACAGACAGCTAGAATGGGGAGTCAGTGGCTGGTCTAACGCGGGTTTATTTACCAGGTACGAGTGTGTAGATTTTGTGATGCGTGTTTGGACGGAGCCGACAGAGAACGCTGAATGTCACACGGGCTTCCAACACTGAGGATGGGAGGAAGGATGCTTGGGAGGGCGTTTCACTGCCTCCAGATCAACACAGAGATTGCTGGCATGCGCGCGTGTTCTGTGCCTGTGGTCCTCACCGATCTGTGAGGTGCAGCGTTGAGTGTAAGGTGGAAACCCATTTTCTGATATTTTACAACTTCCAAATAGCCTGTCTCTTCCTACTCATTCTATTCACAAGCAGAAATGTGACTTTTACTTATAGAACTGATTTTTGCCTTGCCATGGACTCCTCTCCTTCAAATATCAATATAGACAAACCCTGAAAATGAATAAATAAGAAACATGCCTTGACTTGAACCACCTATTACACGGTCTCGTGGATAGTAACTCTGTGTGAGCTCAACAGTAAACCTCAGCTTTGAATCCCAAGGACACGGCTATTTCTTATCTTAGCTCTCTCTCAGGGGAAAGCTGCCAGGACCACAGAAAATACATGGAATCAAGACAAAGCGCCCTAAACAATCTCATTGGTCAATTCAGCGTTCCTGTGGACCTTCCAGCCCCTCTCCTCTTCATGTTTCTGATTTTCTTCCCACTAAAACTACTCAGGGAAAAGATAGTTTTTCTTCCAAAATATGGCTTAATAGCTAAGTTCTGAATTCACCTAAAAGCATCTTTCCAGAAAGTGGTTGGTATAGGCAGCCAATAAAGCTTTCTCAGAAATGAAAATTTTAAATGTTACTTTTTGCTTCCAAAAATTATATGTATGGCCCTGTCCACACTACACAGGTCTAAGAGCTGACTCACTGGAAAAGCCTCTGATGCTGGGAGGGACTGGGGGCAGGAGGA
Organism: Cephalophus harveyi; assembly: GCA_006410635.1. NCBI lineage: Eukaryota > Metazoa > Chordata > Mammalia > Artiodactyla > Bovidae > Cephalophus > Cephalophus harveyi. The sequence continues at coordinate 34,494 of SJYT01070571.1, read as the reverse complement.
GAAGGGAACGACCGAGGATGAGAAGGCTGGATGGCATCACGGACTCGATGGACGTGAGTCTGAGTGAACTCCGGGAGATGGTGATGGACAGGGAGGCCTGGCGTGCTGCGATTCATGGGGTCACAAAGAGTTGGACATGACTGAGCGACTGAACTGAACTGAACTGAAACCCCAGGTTGTTTGGTCCCTTACAGAAACATTGTAGATGGACCACACACTACTAATTCTCATAATTAAAAGTAAGTCAGGTCCCTAACCATCATTTCTAACATTGGCATAAATTCAACATAAGTGTTTGGATGGAGCCCACCATATGAAAAGAGAGATCACTTCATCTGTGTCTGTTCTGTTATCAAACATCAATTCAATACCTCTGCTTCAATAATGCAGAGCATTTCACAGAATATATGCCTGCAGCTGTGATGTAGATAAAGCATTTTTATTCAACAGTGAACATTTCTCTTTCTGCTTGAATCCAAAGGAATCTCCTACGTATAGAGGAATTCAAGCTTTATTTTTCTGAAGCTGTAATTCTCTAAAACTTTTAGTTCACCAAAGCCCAATTAGCAGTGATGACTTACACTTAGCCTTTGAAACTCCACTGTTGCTCAGTGCTAACCCTGCCTCTTAGGGAAGGAATAAAACACTCAGCTGTAGTGACAAAGTGGTATCAAAATAATACAAGGGAAAAAATGGTAAAGATACTGGGCAGGCAATGAATTTCAAAAAGCAATTCATTTGGTCACAAAAGTCCTGAGTCAGAGACAACAAGAGATCAAACACTCCCCAGCTTTATTGGCATTTCTGGCAAAGGGAATTAAATGAAATCCCTCTGCTAACTGACTGGTAAAGCAGATAACAAGGGTAGGTTACTGTTTTGGATTCGGTGTGCATTTTATTTCAGCAAGATGCTTCAAAGGTGTTTTCATCAGTAGCTGCAGGCAATGGGAAATGCCTCACGTTCTGAGCCCACCACTTGTTAAGTGTATTCAATCACTTATACGTGATTTACGTCAATTGAGAGAAACTGCTACTTGATTTTTTTTTAAGGTGTTTCAGTCTTATCACTCATTTTACAGTTGGAAACATATCAAGTCACTTTCCTGATCGGATCTCATCAGCCCACGCAGCCCACGTGAAGCAGAGCTATACACAACGTTTCTTTCAAAACCCCTCATCCTAGGAGGTTTTGATCCACAACATTATTTACTGTGGAGTCATAACAACAAGAAAATCAAAATTAAAAAAAAAAAAAGCACGCAACATTCATCAATGATAGACAATTTCTGTTCTCTACTGCATCAAAATTACCCACAGTGTTCTATTTTTATTCCAATTTTCTTGTTATTATGACTCTACCCAGAGTCCTAATGGTTTGAAGTTTTCCATTTTTCAACCACAGACGAAGAGCTACGAGAGGACCCGATCTTTCTCGTCTCGGATTTTAGCTCTAGCAGGCCCAGGCTTGTTCAGCTAAGAATGTTTCGAACGACACACGCTCCTTGGCAGAGAAGAAGACAGCAGAAGTCACGGCCCGACGGAAGAAACTGCCACTCGCAGGAAAAATAGAAGCCGGCACGCAAGAGAGAGCTGCTGAAAACCTGGAAAGCACGCACACACACAGTAACTTGGGGGTAATCAGGGGAAAATGACAAGAGTGGAATAGCATGCGTAATTGCTAACACTTTTCTATTATCAGCAGAGTTCCTTTAATATGCTACATAAAAAAAATGAAAAATAGTCTTAATAAACACAAAAATGGAAACAGATTCTAAACAGGAATTCAATGTTTTCACTTTTTTCTTCTTTGTATCTGCTAACAATTCTACCAGAACACTGAACCTCTTTATAGTTTGGTAAAGTATTCTTAATTTTAAAATGTGAGATAGCATAGAAGAAGATTCAATTTAAAAATACAATTAATGCTAACTATGAGTAAGGCATTTTATATGCCTGATGCTAACAAAAATGAAAATATAAAATAAAGTCAAATTCCCACTTCCAAGGACTTGAAACCTCTGCTAGCAATCATGATGAGGTTGGAGAATAACAGTAATAACTGGTATAATTAACTCTCAACTCACTGTGTAAGGCTTGTAAGGCTTGTAAGGCTACAAACAATAAATGCTGGAGAGGGTGTGGAGAAAAGGGAACCCTCTTACACTGTTGGTGGGAATGCAAACTAGTACAGCCACTACGGAGAACAGTGTGGAGATAAAAAACTGCAAATAGAACTGCCTTATGACCCAGCAATCCCACTGCTGGGCATATACACCGAGGAAACCAGAAGTGAAAGAGACACATGTACCCCAATGTTCATCGCAGCACTGTTTATAATAGCCAGGACATGGAAACAACCTAGATGTCCATCAGCAGATGAATGGATAAGAAAGCTGTGGTACATATACACAATGGAGTATTACTCAGCCATTAAAAAGAATTCATTTGAATCAGTTCTAATGAGATGGATGAAACTGGAACCTATTATACAGAGTGAAGTAAGCCAGAAAGAAAAACACCAATACAGTATACTGACACATATATATGGAATTTAGAAAGATGGCAATGATGACCCTGTATGCGAGACAGCAAAAGAGACACAGATGTATAGAACAGACTTTTGGACTTTGTGGGAGAGGGAGAGGGTGGGATGATTTGGGAGAATGGCATTGAAACATGTATACTATCATGTAAGAACAGCAGCACTGTTTATAATAGCCAGGACATGGAAACAACCTAGATGTCCATCAGCAGATGAATGGATAAGAAAGCTGTGGTACATATACACAATGGAGTATTACTCAGCCATTAAAAAGAATTCATTTGAATCAGTTCTAATGAGATGGATGAAACTGGAACCTATTATACAGAGTGAAGTAAGCCAGAAAGAAAAACACCAATACAGTATACTGACACATATATATGGAATTTAGAAAGATGGCAATGATGACCCTGTATGCGAGACAGCAAAAGAGACACAGATGTATAGAACAGACTTTTGGACTTTGTGGGAGAGGGAGAGGGTGGGATGATTTGGGAGAATGGCATTGAAACATGTATACTATCATGTAAGAACAAGCACCAGCCTATGTTCGATACAGGATACAAGATGCTCGGGGCTGGTACATGGGGATGATCCAGAGAGAGGAAATGGGGTGGGATGTGGGAGGGGGATTCAGGATTGGGAGCAAGTATACACCCGTGGTGGATTCATGTCAATGTATGGCAAAACTAGTAAGGTATTGTAAAGTAAAATAAAGTAAAAATTAAAAAAATAAAATAAAATATTTGTAACCAAAAAAAAAAAAAAAAAGAATAATTCTAATCTCCATACTGACTTCACAGGTTAGAAATTCCCAGCTTTACAAACAAAGAAGCTGGGGCTCAGGGAAGTGAAACTGTGTTCACGACACAGTTTATACACGTTCAAAGTCTGCATTCTTCATCCACTGTGTTTGGTTAAGCATCCTGATTAAAAGAGCGCATAATACCTACATCAAACGAATGGTGAATTTCCCAGAGAATCACCAGACACTGAAAGCCAAGCAGATGTGACTTCAGTTTTCGGGGACATCAGGGCGAACACACAGTGTGACCTTTTCTGCACAGGCTGGTCGCTGAGGGGTCTTTCCCAAGGACATTCCCAAGGACAGGATGCTGGATAAAACTGGTCACAGCGCTTTTAAGGAGAAGGCTGAGAGGGAAAACCCAGCGCCCACTTTCCATCTGGAAAACATGTGCTTTCACTATTTAGCTTCAGTAGAAATCGCATAAACCTCATTTTAAACATAAATATACTTTTCGAGAACTTTCAAATCCACTGTCACAATTGATTCTTTCGAGGAAAGTAAACCTGTAAATGTGCAATAATCGTCAATGAATGAGTGGGGTTCAGAGAGGTAAAATTACTCAACAAAGGACACTTGCAAATTCACAGAAGCACTAAGACTGGAGTCTGGCACCCTCCCCCTTGGCTGCTCGCAGGAACATGTTCACACCTGCAACTGCAGCTCACGGGCGCCCTCTGCCCTGAAGCTGTCAGGATCCTCCCACAATTTGCTATTTCTACTCATATACATAAAAAGCATAGCATCAAGCATACTTTATCCACATATTCACTAATCCCAGAGGTTGATTTGGTGATAAACTGCTGAATGACAGACTTGCAGCAGAGGGAACTGAGACTCTGAAACGTCAAGGGGTCTTCCCAAGGTCACAGGGGGTGAGTGATGGATGAGCTGATGTGATGTCAAAGTTCAGGTGGCTTCCAGGTGCTGGTTTTGATTAGGTACCTTCCCAAATATTAGTATTTATGGCCCAAAGTATCACTATTTATGGCTCAGGTATTTTTTTTTACGGAGTGATGAGAAGACTAAGTGAACTTAGGAATAAGTAAATAAATTCTTATGTACTCAGACAAAAATCATTATGATCACATAATCATTTAACAAATAGCAGGAGACCTTGACTCTACCTAGGACACTGCTACTGGAGAGGAACGCCATGGAGCCGGACACCCCATCGCCCGCCATGGGGGGCCAGCTGCTCCGCCAGAGCCCTGCCTTCCCAGGGGCCGTGAGCCTCGTGGTTTGGGAGCCCATCCTCCCCTGCTGTCCCCAGCCTGTGACACGTGCGTCCTGAGCCTGACAATGCGGAGCGTTCCTGGCTCCCTGGACAACCCTGGGGGGTGTCTCCAGGTGCCTGAAGGCAGATAACTCGGGGTGGGGGGAGGCGTCTCCTGATACATGACCCTGAAGGAGACTTCCCTCCCCTGTATTTTATCTGCTTTTACAGTGGATCCTTCCACATGCTTGAAATGTCTTCACATTCCTTTCCTCTGAGTTGGTTTTCTGCCTCTAGGGAACAGAGCTATGGTGGATGGGGAGACAGAGATATTCTATTTCTAACAAGCACCTGACAAGGCTTGGGAATCCTTTGATTAACTTGTTAGGTCTGTCTTCAGAATAGGAAATAAAACTACAGAATCTGTTGATACAAACCTTCCTTTCATTGTCTTCATAAAGCTTTTCTTCTTCTTTTTCCTATTGTCAAACAAATAAATATAGCAATCAACTCTCTGCAAGAAGGATATTGTCAAATACATCCTTAATCTCCCAAACTCCTCTCACCTTCCCGGTGGGGTCAGATTCTTTCCTGTTAGAAATATCACTCAGGGGTTGGGTCTAAGCCTTGGCCGTCCTGACTACCGCTGCTGGGATCCTCTTTCCCTTCCATTTGGTCAGGCACTACCCCTTCCCCACTCTAAACTCATTTTTGTGTGCACCTGGCTACATATTTTTACACAAAATACAGAATATTATATGCCCAGTCGCACTTTGATTTTTTTCACCTAATATTCTGGAGCCCCCACGCTCAGTACACACGTGTCTATCTCATTGCTTCTACAGCTGCAGTGTCTTCCATTGTATGGATGAAGCATAAATTAATCAACCAACCCCAAAGGATGAATTTCTCATTTGTTTCTGTTTCTGAGTATATTATATCTGTGGGATTTATTCATATCTGTGGGATATTTCTAGCTATGGGAATGATGGTTTAAAAGCATGTGCAGAGTTAATTTTTATAGAAAGAGCAAAATTCCTTTCCTCAAAGGCTGCACCATCTACCTCTGACTCTGTTAGGAAGCATTTCAACCTCTCTGCATCATCCCAGCCCTGGAAACTGTCAACCTGATTTTTAAAATAAACTCACCATTTCTTGTTTATATTTCTTTAAATAGGAATAACGTGGATATATTTTCTTACATCTTTCATTGATTTGTATTCGTCTCTGTGAAACTTCTGTCTCCTTTCTTTGATGGGATTATATTAATGACTTAATGAACTCTTTGTAAATTAAGAAAATTTGCCTTGCAAATAGTTTCTTCCATATTTTGGCTGACTTTTGACTTTATGGTATTTTCTGAAGAGGATTTAATCTTCACGTATAGAAAGGTCAAGGCTTCAGTGACTTCTTAAGACTTAGTCTCTGAAGACTCACTGCACATCCAGCTTCATTTTTAGTTCTCTCTGTTGGGAATCACTTCTTGGTCCCAGCTTTGCCACAGCCCTGCCTCTAGGCCAACTACACAATAGGCATCTACTGTGCTCAAGGTTTGGAGAAGGCAATGGCGCCCCACTCCAGTACTCTTGCCTGGAAAATCCCATGGACGGAGGAGCCTGGAAGGCTGCAGTCCATGGGGTCTCCGAGGGTCGGACACGACTGAGCGACTTCACTTTCACTTTTCACTTTCATGCATTGGAGAAGGAAATGGCAACCCACTCCAGTGTTCTTGCCTGGAGAATCCCGGGGATGGGGGAGCCTGGTGGGCTGCCGTCTATGGGGTCGCACAGAGTCGGACACGCCTGAAGCGACTTGGCAGCAGCAGCAGCAGTGCTCAAGGTTCTTGATCAGATTCAAGACCAGTTACTTCTGTGTGCCAGGTGACGTGAGAGTTGTTAAGAATATAGTAAAGTAAAGTCTTTCTTCACAAAACTTACTCTGTCAGTGGACACAGGAGAAGCGCTCAGATAACTCGAAGAAGAGCCAACCTGTGATTCAAACGGTGTAAGAAACACAAACAAAACTCCACCGGGGGCCATGGAGGCAGAGCTGCCACCTCCTGCCGAAGGATCCAAAAAGCTTAACGAGGATTCTGGTTTTAGTAAGGAGCCTTGAGGGCGAGAGAAACTTGAAATGGCAGCGATGAGGTTGTTGTTCAGATACAACTTGTCCAGCTCTTTGTGATCCATGGACTGCAGCACGCCAGGCCTCCCTGTCCTTCACCAACTCCCAGAGCTTGCTCAAACTCATGTCCATCGAGTAGGTGATGCCATCCACCCATCTCATCCTCTGTCATCCCCTTCTCCTGCCCTCAATCTTTCCCAGCATCAGGGTCTTTTCCAATGAGTCAGTTCCTCGCATCAGGTGGCCAAGGTATTGGAGCTTCAGCTTCAACATCAGTCCTTCCAATGAATATTCAAGACTGATCTCCTTTAGGATGGACTGGTTGGATCTCCTTGCAGTCCAAGGGACTCTCAAGAGTCTTCTCCAACACCACAGTTCAAAAGCATCGATTCTTCAGCACTCACCTTTCTTTTTAGTCCAACTCTCACGTCCATACATGACTACTGGAAAAACCATAGCTTTGACTAGACAGACCTTTGTTGGTAATGTCTCTGCTTTTTAATATGCTATCTAGGTTGGTAATAGCTTTTCTTGTGTTTTGTTCATAACAATATGCTATCCTACAGCTTAGCATGGTCAGTACCATTTTATCCCAGGATCACACAGTTCGGTTTAAGCAACTGAGACACAGGCAAGGTGAAGCGATTCCATAGAATTTATGAAGCACCTACTGTGTATAAGACACTGTCCTAGACACCATAAAGGGTGCATATCAGCCCCTCAGGATTTCACAATCAGTTTGGGGAGGGTGATCAAGCCAGAAACCGCATGTCTAAGAAACCTATATATCCAACATCAAATAAACATCACAAGGTCAATTTTTCAAATGAACAGATAAATGCGATGCCAAGAGAAACCCCAGTCCACCGAGAGCAGATAGGTCACGCAGCCTCTCGGCCAGGAAGTGTGGAGCAGGTCACGCAGCCTCTTGGCCGGGAAGCGTGGAGCATTACTTCTTTTCATTAGTGTTACTAGCTACTGCAATGCTTATACAATGCTTGCTCTCCTTGTGATCCCATAAGAACACCGGCTAGATTTCAGGGCTGACAACCTTCAACCTCAGAGGCCTTTCACACCAGTGGGGTGTTTGATCATCTCGTGCTGGAGCTGAGACGAGTCGTGAGCACCGGACAGGACTGAGACATCCGCAGCCTCGCACACGAGGAAGCCAGCACCCAGCGCCACAGGGCGCCCGTCCTGGAAGCCCGGTGCGGGGAGTGGGCCCTCCGAGGGGCGGGACGCAGCCAGCCTGCTCCCTGGGGAGGAGGAGAGACCGACTGGAGAGCGTTCAAAACTGGGTTCAGAGCCAGCACCCTGCTTCCTGACTGCCGGCGCGGGAGACTCACTCACCTCTCTCTGTCTCGCTGGGTTTGATTCTATAAAGCGGGGCTGATGCCACCTGGAAGAGTCACGGGTGGCTGAGCTGGGATGCGAGTCCCAGCACCGTGCCCAGCCCCCGGGCAGAGCTCCATGGAGACGCGTCGGCCCCTCCAGCCCTTCCGCCCGACTGAAGCCATCCTGTTCGGGCTCCTTATCGCCTTTCTGCCCCAGAGCTCAGGTCCTCAGCCCAGATATGAACAAGCGAGATGCCTGTGTTTGCCATTACTCCAGTGATGTTGCTGGCACTGAGAAAGTCACTTTGATACGTGCTAAGCAATTGTCTCCGGCCTGAAGTCAGCTGCTAATACACAAGCTGCCCCGGAGGCCAGAGATGTATCTACAGAACAAGTCAGTAAGGCAGAGGTGGGTTCCGACAGCGTGCGGACCTCCAGGCGACGGTACAAACTCGGTGCAGATGAAACACGGATGCCGTGTTCCCATTAAACCACGACATGCCGTTACTCCGCGACTGGATCCTAACAGCGCCCTTTCCTCCAGGGCCCCAACGCAAGCAGGGGACCCTTGGCCCCTGGTCACCCAGCGCCCTGGGACCAATGCCCTCCCACCCCAGACACAGCCTTACACTCGTCACCCACCATGAGCATCCTCGTAAGCACCCCCCACCTGCATCTGAAAGGCTTCCCTAAGCGTCTGGACATAGCATGTCTTTCCCTGAATGCTGCCTCCTGGTCAGAAATAGTTAAGACTGTAAGGAAGGAAAAAGGATCATTTGAAAGATTATTCCCTCTAGCCATCTGTTTCAGATCATAAACTTGCTCAGGTTGAAAAACCTGAGCCAGCTTCCTGAGGACCCACGTCCTTTCCCACAAATGCCCCTTTCCGCAACGTGCAAGAACCAGGGGCTGACTCTGGCTCCAGCACCCCGCAGTCCCCCACCTTGGAGTCACTGCTCCCCTTCCCACGCGTGGAGCCTGGACACTGCGGGGCAAGCTTCAGAGCAGGAGACGGTCGCCTGCAGGGCCATCTCACTGCGGATTGGCTCATATTTTGTCATCAGAACACACTCGGACTCTATACCCCGCGTGCGTTACACAACCTCCTGCCTGGGACCAAGAATTTAAGAAGAAGCCACCTTAAAAAAAATCTAGGGATAGAGTTTTTAAAACAAATTCCCAAAATCTGTTTTTCAGCTCCATGGACTGTACATTTAAAGAGAATTTTGTCTTGAATGTTCTCACCGCACACACACATGCCTCTGTTGATCAGCTGGTTTATGGTGATCATTTCACAATCAAAAACAATCAAATTGCTCACCTTAAAAATAGACAGTCTTTAGTTGTCAAATATATCTCGATTAAAAAAGTTAAAATAGAAGGGCGTCAGTTTTGTTTTCCCAGTACACACATTTCATACGGATCAGTCACATAATCTCATCACTTACTACAGGAAGAAACAGCCCGCGTGCACCGATGGCAGATCTGAAGCATCTGGACGGGAAAGAGAGAAAACCCAAGCCAGGCAGAGCGTGCTGAGCTAGCTCACGCTGCCACTACAGAGCCTGTGCCACACGCAACCTCAGCCAAGACTTGTCGTTACATCACACTGACACCCCACACAACCGACGCCCGGGGTCCTCAGAACAACGGAGCCTCCCACACCCGCTGCCACGGCGCCCCTCCCATTCCCCCCTTCTAAAGACGCATCTCGAGAGTTGTTGGGGGAAAAGCTCTTCAGTCTGTGTCTGGAAATACAGCAAAGGGCAATTAGGGTTAGTGTGGAACCATGAACACTACGCCTGCAATTTCTGATACACAAGAGACCTGAGGTGAGTGCAGCCGGCCCGGAAGACACACACCCTGGTCCAGCGATTCTACCCTGGGGAGACTTGGCTCTCCGGCCCTTGCCCATCCAATGGGCGCTCCACCCAGCATGTTACGAGGATGAAGAGGTGCCATAGACTCAGGCTGGGAGGTACAAAACGAACGTTGAATTAACTCACCCTGTTGCCTTCAAAATCACACTTGTGTCTGTTTGTCTCTTCAGCATCTTTGACAATCTCGGCTGGTCTCTGGGGAGAAAATACACCACACGCTGGATTTAGTCACAGTCAACCAGCGTCACGGTCCTTCCAAGCCGCAAAGAGCGGGTGAAGCCCTGTGACCTCCTGACGCTCGTACAGGCAGAGACGAAAGCCACCCTTTATCCCACAGAGGTTTCTCCACACCCAGGATGGAATCTGCTCTGAGATTTTACCTTTGGCTGCACCAACGAATGCCAACCTCTGTAATAAAATTGCTGGGGAAAAATGTTAAGAGACTGCAAATGCCCTTTGGGTAAAAAGGAGAGACTGGTCACTGCAGACCCTCTGCAATTCCCAGCGTACCCGCGGGGACCCCGAACAGCACGCCCCTCTGGGTCCAAGAGACTGCCTGGCCCTGCTCGCTCCAGGCTGTGGGCACAGTACTCTGTGTGGGCCCCTTCCTGGTGGTCAAGGCTTGCTGGCAGAAGGCAACAAGCTGCTGCAGTTGGCGCCCTGGGGCCCCTCTCCACTCTGGGAAAATCGTGTATTCTGGGGTCAAAATCAAAGGCTCCCACCGGAGATCCTGGGGCAGACGAGGGCCTCCCAAAGTCAGCCAGCCAGGAGACTCCAACCCTGGTGCTCCCACGACCTCAGAGGCAGAAAGGGCGCGTGGTCAAGTGCACACTGGCCTTTGAGGCCTCTGCCTGGACACGTCGTGTGTCATCGGGGACGGCAGGTCATGCAGCCACACCTGACTTAAAGTGAGGGGACGAGTGAGCCGGCCGACCCTAGCGCTGAGCCCCGCGGGCCCCACAGCTCCCGCCAGCTGACCCTGGCCGGGCAGCCCTTGGCCTCTGCTCTCGTGCAGGAGCCTGGCCCCGAGGCCAGCCCCTCGGCCAGCTCATCTGTCCGCTCCTCTCCTCCAGGGGCCACGCGGGGCTTCCCTGGACGGGACACTTCCACATGCACGACGTCACTCGGTGCCCGTGCTGACCAGCTCGGTGACGCCACCTCACCGCAGGGACAGGAGGCTGAGGCTGGAGAGCCGGAAGCTGGGAAGGGACAGATCCCTGGTTCCCGACCACAGGGTCTGAAGACATCACTCACCCTGTCTCTCCACCAGTGATTCCTAGGAGCCTCCTACCTGCCAGGCCCTCTGCTGGGAACAGGGGCTACGCAAGCAAGCAACACAGGCCGTCCCATCCCACCGGTGCGGAGCTTGCAGCTTAGCGGGGGAAAGACAGAAACCAAAGATCGACAAGGGGGGGCATGCAGTCACAAACCTAGACGGCTGACCAGAGGGTCCTGGTAGCAGGAGAGTCTTGGGGGAAAGATGAGCAGGCAAATGTGAGGCACAGGATCTGAAGGGTGCTAACCGCAGGGGGCAGAGAACATTCCAGAGGGGCCAGGGAGAGCTTGGGGAGGGGCCGGGGATGCGGGCAGGCGGGAGGAAGGGCCACCCACCCCGTCCACAGGCAGCTCCAAGTCCACATCTGGTGCCTCCTGGACTTCCGGGGCTCCTTGGGTCTCCTGGTTAGGAGTCTGCGCTTTAAACACGTCACCATCTGCAGGAAAATAACACAGTGGTTTCAAGCTGACGTGCATTGGGCCCTTTCTGACCCAAACCAGAGTTTCAGCTCAGCTTCCTCAGAGCCCCCTGTGTCGCTGTCGGGCCGCCTGGTCCAGGGACCGCAGCCCTGCACACCACCTCCGTTTCCCCACTGCCCCGACTCTGCTTTAGGCCAGGTGCTGGGCTTGGTGTCCCTCGACGTCTGCACTGTGTCCACAAAGGTCCTGGGCCCTGGGAGTGCAGGTCAGCCCTGTGTCCCACCCCTCATGGGCCTCAGGCCAGAGACAGACACAGTGAGCGTGCGACACATGTGTCCGGCTCATTCAGCTGGAAACAAACGCAAAGCAGCCGCCAGACATCAGCATCAGACTTTAAGGACACGCAGATGTACGCCTTCAAAACATGTTCAAGAACTGGGTTTAACCAGGCAGGGTTGAAGCTGTACATCTGAGCCACTCATCTGAATTGGCAGATAAAGCCATGTAATTAGCATTACAACAGGATGAGCTAAAAGCTTACAAAATCCCAAGACTCTTGAAAAGCTTATCCTCATCCTGATCAAAAGCAACAGATGACAGCAAAGAGAAAGAAGTGGCCCAGTGGTTCTTCAACCTCTAAGAAGACACAGATGTGGCCGCTGATGGGCTTATGATCCAAAATGGGAGGCTGTGATCGCAGCCCCTCCCATTCCTTGGTCGAGAGTCCTGGACTCTCCCCCATGGGCCCATTCTCGCCCTCTCCAGCCCCTGGCCAAGAAGAGCCACCCCCACACCCTGGGCTGGAGTACGAGGTGCAGAAGAAGAGAGGAAAGAGGCAGGACCCACTGCATCCCAGAGGCTCCTCGAGCTGTGCCTTCGCTACTAACACTCACGGCAGTCCCAAACAAGCCCAGAGGGCCCCTGCCGACATAGAGTGTCCCAGGCCCCGGGCCCAGCAGGGTGACAGCCGGAGCGTGAGGCCTAGGACGCCTCACTCCTCCCAGAGGGACGGCATGCCTCGCGCCTGGCCCCCCGGCCACGCCCACAGGGTCTGTCTTCCCAAGAAAGGTTTACTCAGTGGCTACATTTTCTTTTGTCACTAGTATATTACAGAGTTTCAGGTCATAAAGGTTCAACAGGCTCAGTGATAGCCCCAGAGGATGGTTCAGGACAGAACGACCTCAGTGCTCGTGCATCTGCCTGGCCTGCCAGGCTGCAAGCTCCGTGGATGGAAGGAGTGTGTCTGAACACCGCCGCGTGTCCAGCCCAGAGCCTGGTGCACCGCAGGATGATGCCTTGTCCTGGGATGGGGAGCACGGGGGCGGTGGCGGGGGGACAGCCGGAGGGAAATGTCGGGGAGACAGCCAGCGCTGTAGCTTGAAGCAAACACAGGCCGCTAAGAAGCGGCGAGCAAAGAGGAGAAACCGAAGCCGTTTCGTGTGGCGCCGAGAGCCGAGGGAGAGGACAGCTTAGAGAAAAGACTTTCGAACTCGTCAGATGCTGTGGAGAAGGCGAGGGGACCCCCGCCTCCAGCCTCTCTCCTCTCTCTCCACAGCCGGCCACGGGACTGGGTCTCCTAAGCACCCGTCACACCTACAGGGAACGCGGCCTCCGAAGCCCCTTCCTCAGCACCTGGACCCCGTCAGAGCTAATATCGGCAGTAACAGGAGCACGAATAATACTAGCAACGGTAGTGCCAACAGTAATAGTCACACTAACAAGAGTAGTAACAGTAGCACTAACAGTAATACTAACAGTAATAGTACAGCAATACCAGCAGGGCTAACAATAGCAGTCACGGTCGCGTCAACAACACTAGTAACAGTAGCGCGAATAACAGTGGGACCAGCAGCACGAACAGTGGTAGCAACAGCAATGCTAAGAACAGGAGTAACAGTAGCAGTGATGATGCTAGGAAGAGTAGGAGAAGGCAATGGCACCCACTCCGGTGCTCTCGCCTGGAAACTCCCATGGACGGAGGAGCCTGGTGGGCTGCAGTCCGTGGGGTCACTAAGAGTCGGACTCGACTGAGCGGCTTCACTTTCACTTTTCACTCTCATGCATTGGAGAAGGAAACGGCACCCCACTCCAGTGCTCTTGCCTGGAGAATCCCGGGGACGGGGAGCCTGGTGGGCTGCCGTCTGTGGGGTCGCACAGTCGGCCACGACGGAAGCGGCTCAGCAGCAGCAGTGCTAATAATGGCAGCAACCGTAGCACTGACAGCAACAGCAGTAACGATAGTGGTACCAGGAGCGCTGACAATGGCGGTGCCCGCGGTGCTGACAGTAATAGTGACAGCCGTGCCAACAGCAGTAGGAACAGGCCAGCAGCAACAACGGCACCGGTAACGGCCGCCCCAGTGGCACCGACAGGAGCCCCGACGGGAGCACTGGCGGAGCGGTAGACCCAGCGGGCCCCGACGGGAGCACTGGCGGAGCGGTAGACCCAGCGGGCCCCGACCCCGCCGCTGGTCCCGTCAGTGGTGACGCCGATGGCACTGGCGGTTGTGGTTTTGGAATAGCACTGAAAATAGGAATGGGGCTGCAAGGAGTATATTTCAAATTATGTCCTTTTAGAATCACTTCTGAAATTTAGTCTTTTAAAGTCTCTCACACTCTAAAAGGTTCAGACGGCTTTTGCGCTCACATTTCTCTCGAAGGGCTGACACGCTTGCTGGTTGCTTTCTGTGTCAGTGGCCCTTCAGGGAAAATACGCCCACCCTGACGTCCAGAGAGACAACAGAATGCGTTCTAAGTCCCGTGTTCATCTTGGGCTTCCTGACAGGAGAAGCCCACCGTCCTCAACTGTGGAATTTTGCTTTTTTACGCCCCTCACCACAGCCCTACCCGATAACCGATGTATTAATAAACTGGACAGTTAGAGTCAGGATTTTAAATCAGATCATTGTCAGTCACATCTCTGCAGGATGAAACTGGTCTGGAAAAGCACGTTCTCAACCCAGCAGCATTTTGAATTGCCAGCAGCTGCACAGAATTTCACCTTACCTGCCCCGCTCTGGATTAAAGGTTCTGCCTTTGGTTTCTTTTTTCCTTCTTTGGCATAAAACACAGAATCTTGTGCTTTGGGTGAAATGCTGTCTTCTTTATGGGTGTCTTTCACCTTGGGATCCTCCTAAGGTACAAGTGAAGAATAAAAAGCATGTTAGGATGGATGTGTACAGTCCATCTAATCGGTTATTTTGATAAGAGCCAGGGAAAGTGCATGCTCCTTGGGTGATTTGTGGGATAGGACCCAGGCACCTCCAAGAGCCCCCCCCCCCCCCAGCTTCTTGCACCATCTGGACCACGCTGTTGCTACATTTCTCTTCTGTAAAGTGGTAAAAATACTCCTCTCCCTCCTCCGAGGAATACCAGGGGCAGCACCTCGGCAGGAAGGGAAGTGGTTCTCTTCCCAGATGAAGGGGCCGTGCACCTGTGGGAGGAAGGCCTGTGTGGGGTGGGGGGCAGGTC
The DNA here is from genome assembly GCA_006410635.1 of Cephalophus harveyi. Classification (NCBI taxonomy): domain Eukaryota; kingdom Metazoa; phylum Chordata; class Mammalia; order Artiodactyla; family Bovidae; genus Cephalophus; species Cephalophus harveyi. The sequence continues at coordinate 19,428 of SJYT01070571.1, read as the reverse complement.
TGCAGGGGTCACTGGGGCTCTAGAGACACTCCTGCCAGCCTCCGAAAAAGTGCTTCAGCAACAGCCACCAAATGGCCGCCCTCAGGGCAGGACGGAGCACCTCAAATCAAAAAAACAAAACACCAATGCCTGGGAGGTGTGTTCGGGTTACAACTGAGGGGAACTCAGATTTCTAAAAAAAGAAAACAACCCAAAAAACTATAAACTATAATAACAAAGCATAACCAGATCACAGTGTGAGATGAGCTAATTCTGAGCACCATTCCAATTCTACCCCATTTTTACATACAAACCACCTTTTTTAGTTCTCCTTTATTCCTTCTTTACTGAAGTATTTGGAATTGAAGACAGACAAAACCATACAAGTAGATACTTCTTGTGAGTTCTCTATGTCACTTAAGAAAATGTCAAACTAGAACCATGAACTTGCACCATTTATATATGAAACTATCTGTGTATTACGCAGTACCAGGGGTTTTTTCCTTGTGGAAACTACAGTGTGAAAATACTCCTTCAGCCACATATAGGCACCACGCCAAACTTTTCTACCTATTTTAGGAGGCTCTCCTGCAAGCTGAAACTGAGTTCATAAGTATAGGAAGCAAGGCCTTGGCAGAGTTGGTTTTAGAAACAGAAAATGGTATGCCGGGGTCCAGCCCCGGTGGATCCAGGGTGATTTGAAGGGGAGACGGATAGGCGAGGAAAAACTTATTTATTTATTTAATTAGAAATATAAGATTAGATTAGGAAGAAATAGTGTAGTAGGAAAATTAAGTGGAGAAAAGAGGCTGAATAACTTGGTTTACGTGGAAAACCAATAAAATCTCAGAACAAGAGATTTGCACCATCTACATTGGGCCACCGGCACCTGTTTGAATATTGCAGAGTGCCCCGCCTTGGGCTCTCTCTGTTACAGAACTTAAAAGCTGGGGCAAGTAAGTAGACATGGTAAGCCTCCATGCCCTAGATGGGAATTTAGCCTGAAATTAGAGTAAAGAGGAGACACGGGGGAAACCAGTCCTTCCAATGACTGGCCTGGCCTCTATTGTCTAGAAAGGCCTTTTATACCTTTTTGATTGTACATAGAGATCAATGGGTAATACAAAATTATGCAGCGTTAGCAGCCCAGACTCTTATCAAAACCAGGCTTTCTCTCCACATACCTAATTGTATATACAAGTCTTAGGTGATTTACATCATCTTCTGGCCAGAGGGCCAATTAACATTTTATAGCCTTTTTCTGATAAGGGTTTGTCAACCAGAAGACTTATTTGTGTTGATCTTCTCAAAGTCTTGTGCCACTCTCAGAAAGCACTAAATAAAGTTACATTCTTACATAGCAAAGATACAGCAATTTATAACAAGTAAAAGGAGTACAGTGATTTATAACAAAAGAAAAGTAATTAACTCAAAAGTCTAGTGTTGCTAACATCAAAACTATTATATACCTTTTTTCATATCCCAATTACATTGATCAATATCCTCCCAGGTGCCTAAAAGATAAAGAATATGGAGGCCTGGCAGCAATCATTGAGTCAACAGTGAAAACCTGTCACCAATATGATTTTTAGCTCTTTAGAAAAGGCTCTGTATCTTTAAGATACTTTAAGCTTTGTGCCTCTCGCGGTTGGGGGGCTGTAAGCAATTGACAATTTGTAAAAAGTCCAGGGGAACCTGTTAGGCAAGCTAGAGAGTTATCACAGGGGGTTTGAACTGAAACATTCCTTTCAAATGCAGAAGACTGAAGCCCTGAGTTAACTTTTTCCAGAGAATGTCAGAAGAGTGGAAAAGCAGAGTACAATAAAATCAGGCTGACTCTGGTTTTTGGGGTACATGCTCAGGAAATACCAGGGGGAAACCCTGAGGCCTGACTCGCCTTGCCCATCAGGCCTCTCCACATGACCTTGTCATGGGTGGGATTCCTCACGCTGGCTCCCGGCAATGGTATATGACGTTCGTGTCTTGGAGGCAGCTGGAGGCTGGGATTTAGAAAACTTGCTTGGTTCTTCCTGGCGTGACTCACGTCTCCTTGTCACAAGCATTTTCCATCTTTGGCCTCTAAGATAAAGGTACCATATATTGAGCTTATTATCTCTGAAATACCACTCAAAGGACAGTGACAAGGAAATATTCCCCCCATCCCCTCATCACAAGGGCACAAAAGCAGAGACTATGCTGGACAAACAGCACAGAGCAAGGCACATCCATTGCAGTCAGACACCTGCTCCCGGCACCCCAGGAGTTCCCAGGGCAGCGGGGCGGCAGGTGAAGGCGGACACACGCCCTATTCACACCTCTGAGTGGTTTCCTGACAATAGGTACAGAAGCCCCTGCAGAACTGCGGGATGGTCACCCTGTTCAAGAAACAGGCCTTGACACAGACTTCTAGCTAATCCACCATCCACGCTCCAGTCTGGTCTCCACACCATGACATGTTCCGTGGAACCTAACTCAACTGCAGACCGAGCCCAGAAAAACAACAAAATATTTACACAACTCTGCTTTCAATTTCCTTCATCTTTCTTCCTATTAAAAATATTTTTGGAAAATAAACCTGAGGCAAGCTGAGTTTATTACTCTGTGGTGTTTTGAGAAATAATATTATCCTGCAGAGGTGCCATCAGTCAGTCCAGAGAATTCCATGGACTGTCCAGGCCAGAACACTGGAGTGGGGAGCCGTTCCCTCCTCCAGGGGATCTTCCCAACTCAGGGATGGAACCCAGGTCTCTACATTGCAGGCGGCTTCTTTCCCATCTGAGCCACCAGGGAAGCCCTTGAATGGTGGAGTGGGTAGCCTGTCCTTTCTCCAGGGGATCTTCCTGACCCAGGAATCGAACTGGGGTCCTCCTGCATTGCAGGCAGATTCTTTACCAGCTGAGCTACCAGGAAAGCCCCAAAGTAAAAGCATTAGTCGCTCAGTTGTGTCCAACTCTTTACGCCCCATGGACTGTAGCCCACCAGGCCCCTCTGTCCATGGGATTCTCCAGGCTGGAATACTGGAGTGGGTTGCCATTTCCTTCTCCAGGGGATCTTCCCGACCCAGGGATCAAACCCGGGTCTCCCGCATTGCCGGCAGATTCTTAACCTACTGAGCTATGAGGGAAGCCCTCCTATTAAAAGCATTTTTGGAAAATAAGCCTGAGGAACACTGCGCTTACTGCTCTGTGGTGTTTTGAGAAGCAATATTTTCCTGCAGAGCTGCCAGACCCAATCCAGCTGTTTTAATGCCACTGTAACAGGTCATCCAACACATGAAATACAGCCTCCGAAGGTCACCTGGGACGAACAAGACCGGGCCTAATTGACGAGCGCAACAACCAATTCAGAGGCAATCCATCCTCAGGGAGAAAACAACATGCCTCCTGGAAAAAGGCATTTCTCTGGCTCCCCACTGAATGTCCTGGTTCCAAAGCAGGTCAAGACTTCCATCAACAAACCAGTCTCGGCTTTGAGCATTGCTAACATAGAAGTCTCGCTAACATCTGAAGCTGAGTGTTGCATCCCCAGGCTGCCGGAAGATGGCAGCAAGCACTGCCTGCCTGTCCCGTGACGCTGTGTGGACCTGACCTCGTCAGCCTGCAAATGTCAGCTCCAGAGCGTCTGTCTCACGCTGGACTTCACAGTCTGGACCTGGTTATTAAAGTGTGGGTGTCGGGTGCCCACACACACTCACACTCGGGTTCCAGTGCTTGATCTCGGTTCTTCCTATTTGCTTACCAACACTTGGGTTTTATGGCCAAAGAGAAACAGGCAATATTAACATTCTGATTGTGGATATGATATAAATACAATGCTCAGTAACTATTTACCAATATTTTATGGAGACTTGCACCATATAATATCATTTTAATATACAAACCCGATTTTAAGTGTTTGTTAAATTAACCACACTTCTCTGGAAGGTAACAGATACCGTCTTTGGAAGATACATGAGTGTGTGCTAAGTCACTCAGTGGTGTCTGACTCTTTGTGACCCTATGGAACGTAGCCTGCCAGGCTCCTCTGTCCTTGGGATTCTCCAGGCAGGCGCACTGGAGTGGGCCGCCATGTTTCCCTTCAGGGGATCTCCCCGACCCAGGGATTGAACCCGTGTCTCTGTCTCCTGCACTGGCAACCACACAGTAAATGCAGGTGCTACAAAACGGAATTTGCTGTAACAAAATCGGAGTGGCTGCCTCCAGTTACTTTCATTGGACTGTAGAGTCATGCTCCAAGTTAACTGGGCCACTTAAGGCATTGGCAGGCTCCTCAGACTTCCGTAGTGGTCCAGTGGTTAAGAATCCGCCTGCCAAAGCAGGGGACACAGGTTCAGTCCTGGTCTGGGAAGATTCTACATGTTGGGAAAACTAAGCCCAAGCACCACAACTGCTGAAGCCCACGGACTCTAGAGTGTGCTCTGCAGCGAGAGAAGCCGCCGCAACGAGAAACCCAAGCGCCAGGATCAAGAGCAGCCCCTGTTCATCGCAACTAACGGAATTTGCTGTAACAAAATCGGAGTGGCTGCCTCCAGTTACTTTCATTGGACTGTAGAGTCATGCTTCAAGTTAATTGGGCCACTTAAGGCATTGGCAGGCTCCTCAGACTTCCGTAGTGGTCCAGTGGTTAAGAATCTGCCTGCCAAAGCAGGGGACACAGGTACAGTCCCTGGTCTGGGAAGATTCTACATGTTGGGAAAACTAAGCCCAAGCACCACAACTGCTGAAGCCCACGGACTCTAGAGCTGTGCTCTGCAGCGAGAGAAGCCGCCGCAACGAGAAACGCAAGCGCCAGGATCAAGAGCAGCCCCTGTTCATCGCAACTAGAGAAAGCCACACCAGCAACCAAAGATAAAAATAATAATTAAAAAAAAGGGTTAAGGTATTGGCAGGGTCCTAAGGACGTATTTTCAAATGTTAATATCTGCCTTGGACAATAAGTGAACTAAGCTAATCAAATAAGGCAGGCTGTGTCCCGAGTATGGCTCAAGTGTGCCAATCAGTTCAAGCGTGCTAATTATGATTTTTTTTTGTCATTCTCTCAGAAATAGACATTTTAACAGTACAATTTAAAATTCCACTAAATTAAGATAAACTCTTTCATTTTGTTCTCAACAGAAATGAAGATATAAGAAGCAAACAGCTTTGCTCTTCAATTTTTTTTTAATACTCTGTAAGGTACATAAAAAAAGGGTTAAGGTATTGGCAGGGTCCTAAGGACGTATTTTCAAATGTTAATATCTGCCTCGGACAATAAGTGAACTAAGCTAATCAAATAAGGCAGGCTGTGTCCCGAGTATGGCTCAAGTGTGCCAATCAGTTCAAGTGTGCTAATTATGATTTTTTTTTTTGTCATTCTCTCAGAAATAGACATTTTAACAGTACAATTTAAAATTCCACTAAATTAAGATAAACTCTTTCATTTTGTTCTCAACAGAAATGAAGATATAAGAAGCAAACAGCTTTGCTCTTCAATTTTTTTTTAATACTCTGTAAGGTACCTACATTAGCTTAAATTAGAAACTTATGCCCTTGGAAGCAAGTTTGATGCCAGGAATCCTGTGCGAGGGAACAAGAATGAAAGGGGGGAATTGGCTTTCACCGATGGAAACCTTGAGAGGTCAGTGGTGATAAGTCTCACCACTGGTCACCAGAGCCAGGATTCCAACTGAGGACATCAGAGTCCAGAACACTCGCTCTTAAAGCCTTGGTCATTCCCTGGGTGGGAGTCCTTGGCTATAAGAAAGGAAATCTGTTGTCATAATAAGTGGAGAAGGTCTCACCCACTTCCTGAGCACCCAATTAGATCCAGAGAAGGTTCATCTTTTTCCTCATTAAAGAATCCACACAGATAACCCCAGACAAACATGGGAGCAGGCTTGTCCTCTGCTGCAGATCATACAGAATCCTGTTTGACATCAACAATACTTTGTGGGGAGTTCAGGGTTTCTGAGCACAAGCCACTCGTTCTCCTTGCTTGGCCCTACAGTAAGCTTTTCTCTGATCAAAACAAAACCGAAACAATACTTTTCTGCACAGATATCATCTCACACCGCCCCTTCCCTCTCGTGTGGCAGACGTGGTCATCTGGAGCAAAGCACCTCCTCACACACCACCACCTGCCTCCTCCCTCCCCAGGGGCCCAGGTCTCAGCTTCTGACCGCCATCCACCACCGCTGCCCTGGGAACCCTGAAGTCAGTCCTGACTCCTCCCACTTCCTCTCACTCCCGGGTCCTCTGGGCATGCCCACGTTCCTTCTCACGGTTTTCCTTCCCATTTTACTGAATCGAGATGCCAAAAATCGGTAAGACACATGGCTCTTTCCTGTGCCACTAATAAAGAAGTTAAGCTGCCACTTAAGCCATGTTGAGGTGCTTCCTTATTACCCAGAAGTTCTTTCCTCTACATCCTGAAAAAAAGCCCTTTAGGAACTGTTTAGACATAGATAATTATCAATACCACGTGCAGGGAAGCAGTGTGTGTGGGCATGCTGACTATTTGCAGCCCCATGGACTGTAGCCCGCCAGGCTCCTCTGTCCATAGGATTCTCCAGGCAAGAATGCCGGTGTGGGTAGACACGCCTTCTCCAGGGGATGTTCCCGACCCAGGGATCAAACCTGAGTCTCCTGTGTTGCAGGCAGGTTCTTCACCACCTGAGCCACCAGGGAAGCCCAAAGGAAAGCAGAGGAGCCAATAACCAGTGCCATCTCTCAGAAGTGGGGACATGGCCTTAGATGGCCCCCAGCCCAGTGGACCCTCCAGCTAAATGCAGCCTCCTAAGTACCTGGTGGAACCAACCCAAGACCCACTCAGTCAACCCACAGAATCTGGAAAAACAATGAATCACTGTCATTGTAAGTGAGTCGCTCGGTAGTGTCCGACTTTTGCGACCCCATGACTATACAGTCCACGGAATTCTCCAGACCAGAATACTGAAGTGGGTAGCTTTTCCCTTCTCCAGGGGATCTTCCCAATCCAGGGATCAAACCCAGGTCTCCCACACTGCAGGCGGGTTCTTTACCAGCTGAGCCACAAGGGAAGCCCAAAGGCTGGCTTGTCAAGAGTTGTCATAAGCTCCTCGGTTTTTAGATGATGGCTCTTTGCACAGTAACAGGTTACTGAAACTGGTAGCTCAGCTACGCATGGGTTGTCTCCCTCTTCTGCGTCCATAAATGAATTGGCTTACAAACGAATTGTTTTACAAAAGCATATGGAATTGAAGAACATACCCACTAAAAGCAAATGGACGTAGACGTCCACTTCAGTTCTGAATCACAGCAGAATCACCTCGAGGACATTTACACAGCAATTAAGCTCACCGTGTGCAGCGCCAGCCACGCACCCCTCAACTGGAACGACAGGAAAGCGAGCGGCTGTGGTCAAGCTCACCGTGACAACAAAGGGACCCGCAGCCCGCCGGCCAAGAGGCGTCAGCCTGAGACGCGCGCCGCCTCGGCGCCAGGAAGACGGGGCACAGCAGGTCTCAGACCCAACCGCTGCCCCTCGGGCCGTCGGCTGGGGGCCCGGCGGCCTCGGGACGGGCCTCTCCTCTGCTATTCCTACTCACGCTGCAGCTTCAGTCCGTACACTGGGTTCCGTCGCCAGCAGTGATTCTCAAGTGCGCGTCTGTTCATTTCACTTGGCTGCTGAGCTCAGGAGCCCCATGAATACAGGTGTCTCACCTGCCCTCCCAGCCCATGTCCTGCACCCCACTTTCCTTCACAGGCACTGTGTCCTCCCGGCTCTTTGGGGCCATGCTGATGGAGAGACACGGGTGCATCTGAAAGTCAAAGAGGTGGCTGGCTGCCCTCCTGGCACTGTTGATGGAGGGAAGGGCTGAGGCTGGTGGAATCGGGGATGACAGCAGGCTTGGGCTAGACCAGAGGACAGAGTCCATCTCCCGGGTGAGGACAGTCACGACCACTGTGGTCCCGGCGTCAGGATCACTCCACGTTCTAGCACTCCACTGGCAGACACTCACATGCGGCTCATCTGTTATCTCCAGCACATGAAGCTTTGCCCGGCCACCAGACACGTATAAATTCATCACCAGATGCCCTCGGTCAAGCCTGACAGTCTGTGGGTGGAGAACTCTGTGTGTTTTTGAGATTGTTCACTGAGGGGTCAGGAAGACCGCGTACCGTAGGTCATTTAAAAACACACTTGCAGGACTTCACTGGTGGGGCAGCGGGTAAGAGTCTGCCTGCCAGCGCAGGCCACCCGAGTTCCATCCCTGGTCTGGGAAGGTTTCACGTGCCGCAGAGCGACGAAGCCAGCCAGCTGCAGCGCCCGGAGCCTGTGTGCCCAGAGCCCGTGCCCTGCCGGAGGAGAAGGCCCTGCGGCGAGAAGCCCGAGCACCGCAGCAAAGAGCGGCCCCCACTCGCCGCAGCGAGAGAGCCCACACCAGCGACGGAGACCTGGCTCAGCCGGAAATAAATGATTTCTAAAAAATCAAACGCCTTAAAACAAAACACACACGTGCAGATTTAGACCACACGATTCAGCAGTCCCACTCGCGGGCACATACCCAGAGAAAACACTAATTTGAAAAGATACACACACTCCAATGTTCCCAGCAGCACTATTTACAGTAGTCAAGACATGGATGAAGTCTAAGCATCCATCAACAGATGAATGGATTAAAACAACGTGGTACATGCGTACAATGGAGCAATATGGATGGAGATTTTCAGATTACCAGATTATTATGATTATCATTATTGCGCAGAACAAACATACATAACATTATCATATTATCAGAGGTTATCCTATTAAGGTAAGTCAGAGAAAGACAAATATCATATGATATCATTGATATGTGGAAACTAAAAAATGATGCAAATTGACTCATTTGCAAAACAGAAATAGACTCACAAGCTTAGAAAACAAACTCATGGTTACCAGAGGGGATAAGAGGAGGGAGGGATAAACTAGCAGTTTGGGATTAAGATATGATGCTTTGCTCTACAAAACAGATAAACAGCAAGCACAGGGGAATATAGAGCAAGACAGGAGTATAGCACAGGGAGCTGTCCTCAGCATCCTGTAACAACCTATTAGAGAAAAGAGCCTGAAAAAGAACATATGCACATACACACGTATAACGGGATCGCTCTGCTGTTCCCTCGAAACTAACACAACATGGTAAGTTAACCACACTTCAATGATTTAAACTGTTTTAAAAACCACTTGCAGGTTTACAAGAAAACTCAGTTCTCAGTCTTACCAACAGCTGCTACTCCACCCAGCTGACACCCTTAGAATGGGCAGATGACCAAGGGCTCAGGACAGCCCCTCACACGCCACAGGGCGATGTCCCCACTGAGGGCAGTCCTGGGCTTCCGGGTGGGCTTTTAAATTTCCTCCCCTCACTTTCCAGAAGGATGTTGAGATGGCTCACACAGAAAATAAATGAAAGCTTAATAAGCTAGAAGTGGAAAATCGGGAACCAGTAAATAAGGGAGCACATGTATTTAGCCTAAGATAGTTGCCGTGACTAGCCCTAAATCCAGGCTCCCGCAGCCAAAGGGAAGGGGCCCGCCTGCAGAGCAGTTTCCATTCTCAGCAACACAGTCCAGTCCTCAGATGGGGCCAGGACCCCCTTGGGGCTCAGTTCTGAGGTTAACGGGCCACACGGGCCTTTACACAAGAGATGACGGATAACGCAGAGCCCTTGGCAGGATCTGTATCAGCCTTTGCTAAACCAGTGCGTTTATTTTCTCCTAGGACTTTTAGTCTTCTATTAATAGAACAAAATGTGCTTGTTGGATGCACGATAGATCTAATTTTTCTAAAATAACACATTTTTGCATTGCAGTTTATGCCATGTTGGTAATCATTCTGTTTAAAGGGTCCAAAGCATTAAATACCCTCATTGAAACCCATTATCTTTGCAGTGATAGATTTCCAGAAGGGGAAAGGAAATGCAGATACGTTGGAAGAAACGTGCTCAATTTTAGGCCAATTTTAAATGTATAGTGAAAAGAAAATCACATCCCTTCCTATAAGGAGCCAAAGCCAGAACAACAAAACAGTGAAAAGAGGGCACTACGAGAACACGTACTTGCAAACCCACGTCGCGGGTTCAGCAGATACATCCAATCATCTGTGTGTCCAGCGGCATCCAAAACCACAACGGTGTGGGATTTCAAACTTGCACCGTTCACGCTAAATAGGAGTCATCGCTGAGAATCCAGTGCCCACGCGACGTGTGAAACCCCGGGGAAGGCAGCAGAGAATAACCCCGTAGAGCTCGGATCCTGTGCTATTTCCCTCCCGGATGACCTGGCCCTTCTGAGTCACAGCCTGAACCTCATTTGCTGAGCTCCACGTGCCGATCGCCCCCCTTCCCACCAGGCATCATCCTATTCACATGACTCATTTATACGAAACGTGTGTCACAGCTCAAGTCCATGTGCCTGTCCCCACTAGACGGAGCGCACCCCGAGGGCAGAATCACGGCTATCATGTCTGTGTTGGTGATGCTCACCCGCTCATCCAGCAGACATTTAACACTCAGTGCAATCCTTAGAGAGAGAGAGACAAAAGCAAGATGACCCTTCAGCTCAAGAAGCTACCAAACTAGCAACAGAGTCAAGTCAGAGACGCCTTCACCCCAGAAGCCAGACAGCAGGGGGAGGAGGCATCCCGGGCCGTCTCTCCCGGGAAGAGAAGTGCACGGCTCCCTAACAACATTCAGCAAAATATCTTCAGAAAGTATTTTTTTCAGCAGTGAGGCTTTTTCAGTGCAGGCCAGCTGGGCAAGGACTGTGGCCATGAAGTCAATGTGAAGAGGGCCAGGTCAGGGGTGTCGTCATTCTGAGCTCCTCCAGGGCAAGCACAGACGGAGTGAGGGCTGGGTCCTGAGGCTAGGCTTGCCCCAGGTGAACGCAAGGCGGTCCCGGAGGAGAGCAAACCCTAGGGCTGGCGGCCTGCTCTCAGAAAAGAGTAGGCTGGCAACTCAGGGGCTCCCAAGGCCAGCCGCCTCCAGAGGGTCAGGACTCAAGCAGGCCAGCGGGGAAGGAAGGAAATAGTAGGTACTCAACAGCTTTGTTGAATGAATATTCACACAGCAGAGCCGCTGCAGCCCGGATTTCATAAGCTGGTCTGGAATATGTGGTCGTCGTGTGAACAGGTGGGCCTGTTCAGGTCGCCAAGATCTGGCCTCTACCTGCCTCCCTCGTCCCCTGCTTTGTGTTGCAATAACAAATTGTGTTTAGACGAACACATACAGACGTGTGCACACACACACACACACACACACACACACACTTCCTCCAGCTGTCACTTCTACCTAAAATCCTCTCCCAGCTCCCTCCAGGCCAAGCCAGGCTCACTTCTGCTCCTCCTGGCAAGTCCCATAAGACCTGTGTATCTTTTTATCTCCGCACTCACTGTGTTCCAGCACTAACCCCTGACATGCCCCCCAGGCCTGGACTCAGCCCCAGGCTCACCCCTGACCTCCTGCTCGCGTTGTTCACAGGAGGGAGCCTGTGCTCAGAAGCTCGTTCGACAGGAGCAAAGCCAGCCTGTCCTGCGTCCTTTTTGATGCCAAAGGACACCAGGGTCTTTTGGAGGAGGAAAGCACCCCACCAGGAGAGCAAACTCAAGGGCTGGCGGCCTGACCCAGAAAAGAACAGACTGAGACACTGAGCAGCCCCCCCGGGGGTGAGGACGGCTGTCCTTTGTCCTTTGTTAAGAAGTACTTACTTTTTTCTTTCTTCGTGAATGCTTCTCCATGTCTGTGTACTTTCTGAAAAACAAAAGAGAATCAAGCTTGAAATGCTTAAAGCTCACCAAAAACATCTGAATAAAAATGTTGACTGCTGCCTCGGCCTCAGGAGACACTGACCGCCAGGAGGAAGGAGCTAACTGTCCCAGAGGGCACAGCTTCCTAACAGCATCAGCTTCCAGGGAGAGAAAGCACCCCCCTCCCGGGGTGGGTAGTGGTTGTCCCAAGGTTGACCCAAGGGCAGCAGATTTATAGGCACCTTCTGCCCTAAACTTCCCTGGTGGCTCAGACGGTAAAGCGTCTGTCTACAATGCGGGAGACCTGGGTTCCATCCCTGGGTCGGAAAGATCTGCTGGAGAAGGAAGAGGCAATCCACTCCAATACTATTACCTAGAAAATCCCATGGACAGAGGAGCCTGGTAGACTACAGTCCATGGGGTCGCAAAGAGTCAGACATGACTGAGCGACTTCACTTTCCTTTCCTTTCTGCCCTAAAGCCTTTATACACTCTCAGAGCAGGGGGGATGGGAACCCTAACATTTGAAATTTTTAGGGTCAAGCACCATTCTGCCCTGGGGACGGACGCAAACCACCTGTCTCATCACCTCAAGGACCGGGAACAGTGAGAAGGGCTCTCTGCAGGAGCAGCCCGCTCCGTCCTCAGCATGGACGCAGGACGCGGCCGCGCAGCGGAGCGCCGCCGCCGGGCTCTTCTGCCCCAGGGAAGACCCCGGCCGTCCCCCCGGCCGGAGCCCACAGGAGAGCAGGGGCCTCCTCTTCAGGTGCCCGCCTGCCCGGTCCCAGATGCCACCGGGAGTGAGGGACAGTCGCCAGCCGCTCTCAGGGGACGGGACCACAGCCCCTGCCGTCTCATCCTCCTCCCAGCCCCTCCGCCACGACCAAAGACCCACACCCCGGGGGCTCCCTGTTGCCCAGGCCCGGGATCTACTGTAAAATCACGGCTTTGTTCACCAGGAGAGACTGCCCCCCGGCACACGATGCTTTACAGAAGGAAAAGCAAGTCGAATTAAGAAAACAAACAGTGTCAGGTGCAGGGCGGGTTACCAGGACAGTGGCCTGGGACCACCTCCATCTTGCACGTTTAGACCCTTGACCTCTGTGACCCCGGGCACCCAGGGAAAGACAGCACACACGGGCCCTCGCCTCGCTGTGACTCTCCCCAACAGCAGAGGCTCCTCCACGCCCAAGATTTTGAAAATCCAAAACTGCATCACATATAAAATGAGAAGATCAAATTTCAGAAAAACAGCAGATACCTGAACTGGCCTGATAACAGCAGATACCTGAACAGAGGATGAGGTGGCTGGAGGGCATCACTGACTCGATGGATGTGAGTTTGAGTAAACTCCAGGAGTTGGTGATGGACAGGGAGGCCTGGCGTGCTGCAGTCCGTGGGGTCACAGAGACTGAACTCCCTGAACGGAACTGGGCACGTGAGGGGAGGTGCCAGGGAAAGGGCAGGTTTCACCAGGCAGGAAAAGGAACAGAAAGTGCTCACTGTTGGACTTCACTCGGCACCTGCAGGGACTTCCAGTAAGGGAAATTCTTGAAGGCCTCCAGTCCTGCAGCCACATAAAAATGGTTGTCTTGCAAATCCTTAGAGTTGTCCAAAAGATGTCCATTCATTGTAAACAGTCTGCAGATAAAGAAAGAGCAATGGGCTGGAGATTTAAGAGCCGTGACGTCAGGGCTGGGGATGGAGAGAAGGGGCGTCCAGTAGAGAACACGACTGGCGTGTGGACCACAGCGGGAGTAACGGGACTGAGGCGCTCTGAGCAAACGTGATCCAAGCACGCTGAGCCCTGAGGGGGCGGCTCTGCCAGGATTAGGCTTGCTTTCCATTTTTAGATTTTTAAATTAAAGTATATTTTTAATTATGTGCAAGTGCTCAAAGGCCCTTGAGAAGAACACTTTAAGCGGTAGGTTGTTGTTCAATTGATTTTAACTGATAACAGCTAAAATGAATACAAATTGGCTTATATTGTGTAACAATACTTGAAAGAAACCTGGGATTTATTAGAAAACAATACGCCTTCTTATAAGCACCGAAAGACTAAAATCTGTCTGCTTTTTATTCTGCACTCTTTCCGGCAAGCATTAATGCACTCATTCATTCATTTAAGAAACCATTCAGTTCACTCAGTGTTGAGCATCTGTTCAGCACAAGACAATGAGGTAAGCATTGCCTTGGATAAAAATATGAATAGGAAAGTCACTGCGTCCCCATAGTCAAGCAGTATACAAAACCTGGAGAGACAAGTAGGACCAGAGAAGGGCAAAGTGCCAGTGTTCTGAGGAGAGAAAGACCACAAGCGACTGTGGGCTTCACTGGGGTGGGAGAATGTGCAGAGGGGTTTGAAGGGTGCATAGGAGTCCCTCACGGGAAGAAGAAGGGAAACCTGTGAGGCAGCAGAAGGGGCCTCTGCAGACAGCCGGTGTGAGGAAGTAACCTGTAAGATTTAGGGACCTTACAGACCAACTGAAAGGTTATCTCTGTTATTTGTGACTCACAGACCCTGACCTGGAGGGTTTGTGACTCACAGACCCTGACCTGGAGGGTTTGTGACTTACAGACCCTGACCTGGAAGGTTTGACTTTCCAGAGAGTCAGAAAAACAAGTTGTGTAAACTGTGTGTTATCCGCAGAATTATATCGCCAGACCCTCACGAGCCTATCCTTTTAAAGGTCAGCATTATTGTGACCAATCATGATATATCTATACCTCCCCACCCAATGTGGTTTTTTGTGCTTAAAAACTGTTCTGTAACTGTCATCGGGGTTCGCTCCTTGCTTAAGGAGGACAGAACCCCGGCGCGCCGGTTCAATAAATCCTCTTGCTGTTTGCATCGATCCTGTGTCTTGGTGGTCTTGGGCAACGGACTCCAGGGCGGAACCTTGCGGTTCAACATCAGCGAGCGCAGGAGCGGAGACGAGAGAAGGAAGCAGGACGTGTGGAACGGGCGGGACCCCCGGGACCCACCCCTCCCTCCATTGCACACCCGCAAACCCCAGCGAGCATGGGGCCAGCCCGGGCGCTGGCTCACACACAGCGGCTGGGCCCCCGCCTCGGAAGCGCTGATCCTGTGAGCCCAGGATGGGGCCTGAGCATCTGTGTCCAACCAGGGCAGCTCCTGGCCCTGCTGCCTTGGGTCACCGGGAGGGGCAAGAAGGAGACCCCCAGACAGGAGAGAGCGGTGAGACGCCTTGGGAGCAGAGCCCCGGGCTTCCAGGTGGGAGGCAGGGCTTGGAACTCCCTTCCCCTCCTGCTGTCTCCTTGGACAGTGGGTGTCCGTCCCCCCAGAGGGCTCACAGCTCACCAGCAGCAAGCCAGGGAGGGGCAGGCGCTCTCAGCACTGAGAGGCCCGGGGGGGGAGCAGACTGATCTCCCATAGCCTGGAGGACAGCCTCCCCCCAGAGCCTGGGCTCCGGGGCCTGGACTCCAAGGCGCTGGGGGTGGACGGCTNGGGTGTCCGTCCCCCCAGAGGGCTCACAGCTCACCAGCAGCAAGCCAGGGAGGGGCAGGCGCTCTCAGCACTGAGAGGCCCGGGGGGGGAGCAGACTGATCTCCCATAGCCTGGAGGACAGCCTCCCCCCAGAGCCTGGGCTCCGGGGCCTGGACTCCAAGGCGCTGGGGGTGGACGGCTGGGGAGACGCCACCGGAAGACGTGCTTGGACAGATGGAGCAGGAGCTTGAACAAGGAAAACTTTATAAGATAAGGGAACTAAGAAATAAGCAATTACTTGAAAGAGACACACGTATCCCAGTGTTCATTGCAGCACTATTTACAATAGCTTAGAACACAGAACCAACCTAGATGTCCATAGACATGAATGGATAAAGAAGTTGTGGTACATATACACAATGGAATATTACTCATCCACAAAAAGGAACGCATCTGAGTCAGTTCTGATGAGGTGGATGAACCTACAACCTACTATACAGAGTGGAGTGAGTCAGAAAGGGAAAGATAAATATTGTATTCTAAAGCACATATACAGAATCTAGAAAAACGGTCCTGAAGAATTTATTCACAGGGCAGCAATGGAGAAACAGACATAGAGAACAGACTTATGGACATGGGGAGAGGGGAGGGGAGGCTGAGATGCATGGAGAGAGTGACATGGAAACTTACATTACCATATGTAAAATAGATAGCCAACGGGAATTGTTTTATGGCTCAGGAAACTCAAACAAGGGCTCTGTATCAACCTAGAGTGTGGGATGGGGCAGGAGATGGGAGGGAGGCTCAAAGGGGAGGGGATATGTGTATACCTGTGGCTGATTCATGTTGAGGTTTGACAGAAAACAGCAAAATTCTGTAAAGCAATTATCCTTCAATAAAAAAATTAATTAATTAAAAAAAAGAAATAAGCAATTACTGTTTGTAAGATAAAAACAGAGGAGCCATCTCAGGATGAAGCGGGGAATGATAGCAGAACATGGAGAGCGAAAGTTAGGGGATAAACAGGAGAAGTGCCATCATCCAGACCACAGGAATCCCCAAAGAAGCTGAAACAGGAGCCAAAAGGAAGAAACACTAGAAATAAGCAATTACTGTTTGTAAGATAAAAACAGAGGAGCCATCTCAGGATGAAGCGGGGAATGATAGCAGAACATGGAGAGCGAAAGTTAGGGGATAAACAGGAGAAGTGCCATCATCCAGACCACAGGAATCCCCAAAGAAGCTGAAACAGGAGCCAAAAGGAAGAAACACACGCAGAAACGATGAAGATTAACGTCATAGAGGGAAAGACAAAGGGCAGCTGAGCTGAAGTGCCCCCCGCGAGTGAGGAAGCAGCGAGACCAGGGTCAGGGTCACCGGCGCGGCCCACCGTGCTCCACGGACGCTGAGAGCGGAAGCGGCCGGACCTCGGAGCCTCAGGACTCGGCCGGGACCCCTCAGCGCTGTGCCTGTCTCTTATACACATCTTCAGGTGCAGGGCGGGTTCTCCACACCGAGCCCCTCCCGGACTGATCCTTCCCTGCGAGGCCACAGACCCGTCCACCCGTCTGCCCACTCCCTAATCCCGGGCCACCAGGAAACAGTGGAAACAGCATCAGAGGAAACAGTGGCCCTGCAAGGCGTCCCACCGCACATTCGGGGCCCAGGCTCACACTTCCTCTCCTCTCACACTCGGCTCACTGTCCCCCGCCCACTCACAAGAGGCTACCTTCCCCACCTCCAGGTCCAGCGCCTTCCATCCGCTTGGGACCTTATCCCAGTGGCCACCCCAGCCCTCTCCTCCCCAGTGCATAACTGACCACACACAGGCACACACACACACACACACACACAGCAGCCTGCAGACAGCGAGGCGCCGGCCTGCAGGGCCTGCACGGTGTGGACCCTGGAGGCTGCTCTGGCCTCAGGCCTGGCTGCCTCCCCACAAGGACGCCAGCTGTATACAGTGGACCGTCAGTGGTTTCCCCCAGACTCCTCGCTTGTTCCCGATCAGTATCACCAGCCCATCCCACACTCACAACACACCAAGGGCTCCTCAGGCACTTTACCACATCACGACTCCTGGAAGCAGGTCCTGTTCTTATTTCCAATTTCCCAGAGGAGGAGACAGACCTTGGGAAGCTCAGCATCTCCCCGGCGTGACCCAGGTGCGGCCACTGCGGCCTCCTCCATCCAAGGGCTCCACTCCCACCGATGGGCCGGTCAGCCCCCCGACTTCTGCCCAACTCTAACTGCTGGCCACCTGCAGGGGTGCAGGGGGCCCCGGGGACAGAGGGGGGTCACGGGACACACCTGCCTGGGTAGCTGTGTTCACCACACCTCGTGGGAGGGGGACACTCGCTAAACTTCATTCAGTGAATGAACAAAATTGGTTAAAAATAAGTATGGCCCGAAGACTACAGAAATACTGCCTGCCCGAAGAATTAAAACCAGAGTTCACGAGCCTCATGTTAGACCTCGCTGGTGACAAGTTCTCACTGAAACCCCCCATTTCCTGGGTCCCCAGGGCAGGACACAGTCTTACTTTCTAACGCCTCCCAGAGGGAAGACCTTCTCCCCGACTGTGGCCAGCACGCTGTTCCACTCCATCAGGCTGAATTTGGGTATAATAATCTTTACAGGTGGAATAAATAATCTTCCGTTTGTGAAAACACTGCAAGGATAAAAGGAAAAGACTTTGTTAGTGCCTCATGCTCTGGGGGAAAATGCTGGGCTTTCAGGAAAAACACATACGCACAGAACCATGGAAACCACACAGAGCCCTGAGCTCGGAGAAGGGGGCACAAGTGGCAGGGACTCAGCCTTTGTGAAAACACTGCAAGGATAAAAGGAAAAGACTTTGTTAGTGCCTCATGCTCTGGGGGAAAATGCTGGGCTTTCAGGAAAAACACATACGCACAGAACCATGGAAACCACACAGAGCCCTGAGCTCGGAGAAGGGGGCACAAGTGGCAGGGACTCAGCCTCATGGGAGAGAGGACGCTCCAATGGGCAGGGCTACACTCTGTTCTTCAAAAACTACACCTCTGTCAAAACAGAATTCTCCTACAGTGTTGGTGGGAATGAAAATTGATACAGCCACTAGGAGAGACCAGTATGGAGGTTTCTTAAAAAAACAAAAATCGGATTTCCACATGACCCGGCAATCCCACTACTGGGCACATACCCAGAGAAAACCATAATGCAAAAAGATGCATGCACCCCAATGCTCACTGCAGCACCATTTACAACAGCCAGGACGTGGAAGCGAGCTAGACGTCCATCAGCAGAGGGGTGGATAAAGAAGATGCGGCACACATGCGCGATGGAGCAATACTGCTGTTTAGTTGCTAAGTCATGTCTGGCTCTTCTGCAATCCCACAGACTGTAGCCCGCCAGGCTCCTCTGTCCGTGGGATTTCCCAGGCAAGAACTATGGAGTGGGTTGCATTTCCTCCTCCAGGGCATCTTCCCGACCCAGGGATCAAACCCACATCTCCTGCATTGGCAGGAGAGTTCTTTCCTGCTGAGCCACATCCAAACGCAAATAATTTAAAACTGGAGAAATACATCTCTTTTTTTTCAGGGTAAATGTAAATTTTAATTTAACATGCTTGCACCCAACAAAGAAAATCCATTTTCTCATTAAGGCTCTGTGGCAAGAGGCCTGCAAACTCCAGAGTCCACCTTTTCCCATGTTTAAATGCTGCCTGACAACAGACCTCGAAAGCATGTGCTGTACAAGCTGCATCACAGCTCCTCTGTGCTGTTACTACTCCACTGAAGGCTTGCAGCAACGCTCCCGAGTGGTGCTCCTAAAGGGTGTACACCAAAAGTCTTTCCAAACATAGAGAGCTACGATTGATTTTTTAAGTAGGAAAAACATCAAATGTTTTTAAATAAGAAGTGTTTTTTCAAAGTAGGAAATAGCACCTGGATCCAGGAATAAATTTTATTATCATGGTGATAATGATGGTGATGGTTGTGATGGTGGAGGTGATGGTGATGGTGATTATGGTGGAGGTGATGGTGATGTGGTGATGGTGATGGTGATGTTGGTGATGGTGATGGTGGTGGTGGTGATGGTGGTGATGGTGGTGATGGTGGTGATGATGGTGGTGGTGGTGATGGTGGTGGTGGTGGTAATGGTGATGGTGGTGGTGATGGTGGTGGTGGTGATGGTGGTGGTGGTGGTGATGGTGATGGTGGTGGTGATGGTGGTGGTGGTGATGGTGGTGGTGGTGGTGGTGGTGGTGGT
>SJYT01070566.1:62948-109409 GCA_006410635.1 Cephalophus harveyi | reverse complement strand
CTGAGCAGCTGAACTGAACTGAACTGAAAGAGACCTGGGATAACAGATCCAGTGAAAGGGGGCCTGGAGCCCAAGACTTAGTATTAACTAAGTATCATTATTATTGTTAATACTAATAATCCTTAGTATTTTTTTTGCACTTTGGAAAGGTAAATTTAATGAAATGTGAAATATATCGCAATAAAGCTATAAAATTAACTAAGGATTCCAGTACAGATGGCTGACACACCTCAACTAAATTTTTTCCTCGTTCCAGATGCCCTGGTCTCTCCTGCTTCTTCACGTCCCCACACGTGTCACCATTTCCTCTCCCAGCCCCCTGGGTATCATGTTCACCATGCCTCGGCTGATCTGTGCAATGGCAGAGGACGGGCTCCTTTTCCGGAGACTTGCCTGGATCCGTGATCACACAGGCACCCCCGTCATGGCCATCATGGCTTCTGGGAGCCTCTCAGGTGAATAAACAAAATGTACTCCATCTTTGGTCAACTTCCTTATCTTGCATATGTCCAGTGGTTTCTCACTCTCTCCCCCACCTTGTTCCTGCCCTCATTCTAGGGATCATGGCATTGCTTCTTGAGTTCAGGGATCTTGTGGACCTTGTGTCAATCGGGACCCTGCTTGTTTACTCCCTAGTGGCTCTTTCTGGTCTTGTCCTCAGGTGAGACTCCACTACATCTTGACTGGGGGCCATGGACTCATGGGGATTGATGGGGAGGTAATCTTCTGCCTTCATGCTGTCTTCTAAATGTCCTGCTCTGCTTACTGCAAGACTGATGTAGAATAGGCTGTGTGATGTTGGCTGAATAGGGTCTGCTGTTAATATTGCTTTAACACCTCTAATTAAGGTACCAGCAAGATCAGAATTTAAGCAAGCAGGAGAAAACAGAGGAGAAAATGGAGATGAAGCCTGATATTGAAGGAAGTCCTTTGGAATCTGTACCTGAAGGAGGAACCTCAAACATTCTGAAGAGTCTGTGTGACCCTATGAACACCATCCCCACCTGGAAATCTGGCCAGATGGTCTACGGATGTGCCTTCCTCCTTGGTGAGCGGTGGGACTTCTCCTTGGTTATACTCCGAAACTGACAAGATAGAGTGGGATTCTGTGTCTTTATCAGCTGAGGAGGAATCTTGGAGATATGATGGCCCTTCCTGAGGCGGGCAGCCTGGGGAGGGGTGTGACCCCAGGTCCTGACATCTTTGTCTTCTGGGTCCAGCCTGTTCTCCTCCTTGACCCTTGTAGTTCTCCTGCTGATCATCCTGAGCCTGGTCCTGGCCCAGTGGTCCAGCCAGGTGTTCTCTGGAGACCCCGTCCTCACAACACTGGCTGTGATGCACCTCCCAGACGCTTGATAAAAGCATATCAGGTCATGAATCATCTTAGCCACAGGAAGGAGATGCTGTGTGGAATCCCTCCATGCACTGGAGGATCTGCTGGTTCAAGGGACACTGAGTCTCTATGGCCTGTGAAGGTGAAATGCATTTACTGCTGTGTATTTATTGCTAGTGGACAAGATGACTTGAATGTTTTACAAATTTTAAGCAAGCTTTTAAAAGCATAATATACATCTAGCAGAGTGCATGCTTTGTTAGTGAGCAACAAGATGAATTTTCACAAAGAAAGTATACCAGTATAACCAGCAACTAGAGGAGGAAATAAAAATTAACCTTCACATAAGAAGCACGTTCCTATGCCTAATTTCAGCAAAAACACAGAGACTGAAACTTGGAAAGGAAATACAGGCAGCTTACACATTTTGTCAAGAGTTACACTTTACGTATTAAGATACAAATAGGTTGGAAGTAAAAACAAGGGAACAGATATATTGTGCAAACAGTAATACTAGGAAGCCAAGGTAGCTATGTTAATACCAAACAAAGTAGACTTTAAGAAAAAGAGAATAATTACTTGTAAATTAGATCATTTCATACTGATAAAAGGAAACGGTCATTTTTATCTCTTTCCCAACTTTATTGAGTCACAGTGCAGTGTGGTGGTTTAGTTGCTAAGTCTCACTGGACTTGTGTGACCTCATGGGCTGTAGCCCACCAGGCTTCTCTGTTCATGGGGATTCTTCAAGGCAATAATACTGGAGTGGGTTGCCATTTCCACCTTCAAGGAATCTTCCTGCCCCAAGGATCGAACTCATGCCTCCTGCATTGCAGGTGGATTCTTAACTGATGGAGCCACCAGGGAAGCCAGTCGCATACTCTTAGAGTTACACAGCAGAGTTGATGGGGCAAAGTTCTTTATTGAAAAAACTACTCCTATTTTGCCAGAGGAGAGGGAAGTGGGTGGGAAGTAATGGTTGGTTGATAAATGGTTACAGTTGCATAGACTTAAAAGGAAGTGAAATTGGAGAGACAAGATTAACAGGTGCTGTTGCAGAATTAATGTTTAAATTGGGCTTACGGACACTGAAGACATTGGTAATAATGAAGTAGAAGACTGTTGGTAGGAATGAACAGCTGATGTAGCGTGAACGAGGGATGGAGGTCAAGATATTGAGTACAAGTTATTAGATTAATTTAAAACAGATGAGGATGAACAGAATTAGGACATATAGGATCTTACAAGTTCTGGAATAGCGGGCTTAGAAAGCAGTGCTTGGAGACTGATTCTTTTGAGTTAAACTTTGATGGAGAGGCTGACATCACCTGATCGCTGTTCTTGTCTTACCACCAGGGGACAAGGAGCTATCCCATGCTGCCCAGTGTGCCGTAACAGGCAACACAGAACACTGTCCACGAAAGAGTCTTGATGAGAAGCTGAATCAGAATGTACTCAAGCTTCTAGATCAACTGCTAGTTCATAGAAGACCTAAGAGTTTCAGTCAAAAACATTATTAGCCAAAACCAGAATGTGGACAATTTTCCAGCAAGGAAAAATGATGCACTTTCTGTAACAATTAAATGATATGACCCAAAGTGGAGAGTTAATGTAGACATATCTTGGAGATTTGGTTCCAAACCACTGCAATAAGGAGAATTGGCAATAAAGAGAGTCACACAGTTCTTTGCTTTTCCAGGGCATGTAAGTTATTTTATACTACACTGTAGTCTGTTCAGTGTGCTATAGCACTCCCTTTAATTAAACAATGTATAGACCTTATTTTTAAAGATGTTATTGCTAAGAAATGCTTACCATCATCTAATGCCTCGAGGTTGCCACAAAGCTTCAACTGTAAAAAAGTAAAAAATGCAGCATTTGCAAAACACAACAAAGAAACTTATATCTGTAAATATGTATGTATCTTCATATTCAATTTATATGTGATTAATATTCGTATAAGTATTAATATTCATAAAATGTGTATCTAAGTAAAGTATTTATATTAAAATGTTACATAATATATAGAAGTTTATAATTGGGTGTATTAATTAAAATGCAGTAAATGTGTATATACTGATGGAGAAATGTTTTATAGATGTATGTGGGTGTGGATGTGGGCACATTCACTCAGTTGTGTCTGACTCTTTGCAACATGGACTATAGCCCGCCAGGTTCCTCTGTCCATGGGATTCTCCAGGCAAGAACACTGGAGTGGGTTGCCATTCCCTTCTCCAGGGGATATTCCCAACCCAGCAATCAAACACACATCTCCTGCATTGGCAAGTGGATTCTTTACCACAGACCCACATGGGAAGCCATTTTATAGATTATACATTTGATCCATCATCTCAGTTTCCTGTACAGTCATTTGTATATGCGGTTCTGGCAGCAGACTTTAAGCAGATGGGGATATATGTCATGAGTAACTTGATAGCTAGGGAAAGGATAATAATATTAAAACAATAATCATCTATAAAGCAGTGTGGAAAATTTGCCTAGTCCCAAGGGGAACCAACTAATCAGGTCATCGAAAGGGTCAGTCTGTGTTACATTTTGCAACCATTTTGCCCCTTGGAAAATTTTTTCTATGTGTGTCTCAATGTCTTCTGAGGTAGTAATGTAAGTCAAAGAAGTCATGTGAGTAATAGTATAATGCCTCCTTATTTGGCCAGTAGAAAATCTAGGGCAATTCTATTCTCTAAAACCTACTTTGGCTGAGGATTTTAGGGATATCTGTTGTGCTACACTTCTTTCTGTGGTTTCTTCAGTTATTTGAGCAATGGTGGCTTATAGATTTCTAAGTATATTTCTGTTTACACATACCCTTGGGCTAGGAACCAAGATTCCCAAAGACTTTGCTACCAACTATCTTGGTATCCTGCTAACATAGATCTCGTGACTCTGTAATGGGGAGGTAACATAATGACCC
This sequence comes from Cephalophus harveyi, assembly GCA_006410635.1. Taxonomy (NCBI): domain Eukaryota; kingdom Metazoa; phylum Chordata; class Mammalia; order Artiodactyla; family Bovidae; genus Cephalophus; species Cephalophus harveyi. Next base: position 105,144 of record SJYT01070566.1, on the reverse strand, counting down.
AATACCATAAACCTACTTGCCAGTTATTGAGACATTCCTTGGGAAGATGGATTAGTTCCAGTACCACATATGAAGACAAAACCCAGGAAAGCAGAAGGCAGATTTGGACAAATGGGGATCCTCATACACTGTTGTTGGGAATGTAAATTTGTGCAAACACTATAAAACACAATATGGAGGTTTCTCAAAAAAATTAAAATAAAACTACCATCTGACCCAGCAAGTCCACTCCTGGGTATATATCCAATAAAAACAAAAACACTAATTTGAAAAGACATATGCCCTTCAATGTTCACAGCAGCATTACTCACAGTTGCCAACAAATGGAAGCAACCTAAGTATCCATCGACAGATGAATGGATAGGCCTTCCCTGGTGGTCCATTCACCTTCCAATGCAGGGTACACAGATATATGATGCCTAGTCCAGGAAGATCCTACATGGCATGGGGAAACTAGGCCTGTGAACCACAGCTACTGAACCCACATCCTACAAATACTGAAGCCCTTGCAGCTAGAAACCATGCTCTGTGACAAGAAAAACCCCACAATGAGAAGCCTGTTCACTGCAACCAGAGAGCAGCCCTACTTGCTAAAACTAGAAAAAGCCCGCGTGCAACAAGGAAGACCCAGCACAGCCAGAAGGAACATAAATAAACAATTGTTTAAAAAGAAAGTCAGATGAATGGATAAAGAAGACGTCATATGAATATTTATATGTGTGTGTGTGTGTATATATAATGATATACTACACAGCCAGAAAAAGAACTAAAACTCTCCACGATACCTTAATCTACTTCATTCCCTCTTGTGTGGTTGGCTTTAAAAAACAAAATGACAATACTGTAAATCAACTATACCTCATTTCTTAAAGAAGTTAGTGCAATAGTCAACCACTTACATTTAAGACCCATGTTGCTGGTTTGTGCTCAGTTTCAGCATGTGGGTCATCTGATAGAGGTCAGAATCTAGTACCAGTACCACCATCACCCCCTCACCACTCCACTTCCTGCTCCCAGCTTTTCCTCCACGAGAAACAGAGCTCCTGACCTCTCACATCAAGTATCACTTCTCCGTCTCTGTGCTCGGCTCTCCCAGCAACAGAACTCCTTGAGGAAGACCAAGTCACATCCCTTTATCCTGTCCCATCAACTGTTCAAGACTCAACAGAGCACAGTGCTTGTTCAATGTCTGTGTTGCTTGAATGCACATCAGACATGTTAAGCTGCCTTCTCCTGGTTGGGGCACAGCTGAGCTTGAAGGTCCCCACACTGGGGTGTCTCAGGTCGGGTGCAGACTGTGGGGAGTCGAGTCAGGTAAGAGGACTGGGAGGGAGCAGGGTTGAGTGGGATCTCAAGTCTTACAGCTCCTATGTCTCAAAGTCCTTTGATCTCAAGTGTCCACAGAAATGATCAATGGAAAGTACATAATCGAAATAGGAGAGTTTTCTTTGAGCCAAACTGAGGACTGCAGCAAGGGAGACAGGGTCCCTGGAGCCCTGAGGAGCTGCTCTGCTGAAGCGTGGGGTCCAGCGCAGTCTTCTCCCTCATCCAAGCGCAGGACATACAGCACACACGACAGGGTGTGTTCCTTCAAGGCTTCAAAAGAGATAGGCTTCATCCACAGACCGCAAGACAGCAGCTCCCTGGTGGCTGGGAAGAGAACCTTATCTCCCAGCGAGCGCTAACACTCACTCCATGAGGAGGGAGTTACTCATCCTTATCTTCAAAACAGATGCTCTTTACCTCACTTGTTAAAGAAGACATTCTGTGAGGGTTTAGTTCACACAAAGGTTAGGCTGAATCGTGTATTATAAGTCAAAACGATGTCCCCATCCTTCAATATGTGAACATCTTCTCCATCACAAGCAGATAAAAATCTTATGACTGTTTGAGTCAGTGATTCTACTTTTGATGATGTACGCAGAAGGATTGAATGCACACTCTGGAAGAGATATTTGCAAATCCCTGTTCACAGCATGTTTCACAATAACTAAAGCATGAGAGCAACACAAGTTTTATGCAAGTCCTCTCCCTCATCCAAGCACAGGACATACAGCACACACAACAGCGTGTATTCCTTCAAGGCTTCAAAAGAGACAGGCTTCATCCACAGACCGCAAGACAGCAGCTCCCTGGTGGCTGGGAAGGGAACCTTATCTCCCAGCGAGCGCTAACACTCACGCCATGAGGAGGGAGTTACTCATCCTTATCTTCAAAACAGATGCTCTTTACCTCACTTGTTAAAGAAGACATTCTGTGAGGGTCTAGTTCACACAAAGGTTAGGCTGAATCATGTATTATAAGTCAAAACGATGTCCCCATCCTTCAATATGTGAACATCTTCTCCATCACAAGCAGATAAAAATCTTATGACTGTTTGAGTCAGTGATTCTACTTTTGATGATGTACGCAGAAGGATTGAATGCACACTCTGGAAGAGATATTTGCAAATCCCTGTTCACAGCATGTTTCACAATAACTAAAGCATGAGAGCAACACAAGTTTTCCATTGATCAAGAATGTATAAGCCAATATGGTAGGTACCCACAATAGAGTATTGTTCACCATTAAAAAGGGAATTCTAACACAAGATACAATAGGGATGACCTTGTGGACATTTTACTAGGTAAAATAAACCTGCCAGGAAAGGAGAAATATTGAATGACTCCACTTAAAATGAAGCACCTGGAGTGGTCAGATTCACAGAGACAGAATGTAGAAGGGTAATTGCCAGGAACTGTGAATGGGAAATGGGAATTACTATTGAAGGGAACAGAACTAATGTTTTTGCAAGATGAAAAACTTCTGAAGTTTGCACAAAATTTGAAGGTACTTAACACAACTGACCTGCAGACTTAAAAATGGCTAAAATGGTCAATTTTGTGTTACGGATATTTTACCACACGTAAAAAAACCTCTCAGAACCACCCCACCTAGGGTAACCACAGAAGAGTCAGGGCTGATAGCAACACTGCTCCCCACCCGCCCAGCCCCGTCTCCACCCCAACAGCCCAGGGGGGGAGGGCTGGCTTCTGTGCTCAGGACTCCCCACTTCGGTTCTTGGAGAGGTCTCAGCTCCAGCCCCGCGCGCCTTGCCCTCAGCCTCCCTAATTGACCCAGTGCTCCAGGTTCTGCTCCAAGGATCCAGTAAGTCTCGGGTCAGCTTCTTCTGTGGGAGACTGGGCACTGAGTTCACATCCTCCCAAAGAGACCTCTGCAACCCCAGAGTGCAGGGGGGTCAGCCCGGCTCCAGCCTGAGGGTGGAGAGACCCATTTTCCAGACAAAAGCAGAAGAAACTGAGAGCTGTTGTGTTTGGGGATTCTGAGTGTGCGGGAGAGGGGGATTGGATCAAGTCTAGAGGTTGTGAGACTCTTTTTAGACTCTAATATAGAAACAATAGACTGAGGACCTGGAGGAAAACTTGCCGCCGAGAGAGGACATTTTGGAGGTTTTGCGCCTGGAAGAGGGGTATCTGGAGTCCCACTCTTAGATCTTTATCAAAGACTTGAAAAGAATTAAATTAGGGCATGGGGACTGCAAAGGTCACCGCACCTCTGATCTTCGCCATCTCAGTTGCTACCATAGGCTCTTTCCAGTTTGGTTACAACACTGGAGTCATCAATGCTCCTGAGGCGATCATAAAGGACTTTCTCAATTACGCTCTGGAAGAGTGGTCAGAAACCCCCCCGTCCCGCATGCTCCTCACATTCCTGTGGTCCCTGTCTGTGGCCATCTTCTCCGTGGGTGGTATGATCGGTTCCTTCTCCATCGGACTCTTTGTCAACCGATTTGGCAGGCGCAATTCAATGCTTATTGTCAACCTGTTGGCCATAGCTGGTGGCTGCCTTATGGGATTCTGCAAAACAGCAGAGTCGGTTGAAATGCTGATCATGGGCCGACTGGTTATCGGCGTCTTCTGCGGACTCTGCACAGGATTCGTGCCCATGTACATTGAAGAGATCTCACCTACTACCCTGCGGGGTGCTTTTGGTACTCTCAACCAGCTGGGCATCGTTATCGGAATTCTGGTGGCCCAGATCTTTGGTCTAAAAGTCATCCTGGGGACTGAAGATCTCTGGCCTCTGCTCCTGGGCTTCACCATCATACCAGCCATCATCCAGTGCGCTGCCCTGCCATTTTGCCCTGAAAGTCCTAGATTCTTGCTCATTAACAGAAAAGAGGAGGAGAAGGCAAAGGAGGTCCTCCAGAGATTATGGGGCACTGAGGATGTGGCTCAGGACATCCAGGAGATGAAGGAGGAGAGTGCGCAGATGGCGCGGGAGAAGCAAGTCACGGTGCTAGAGCTCTTCCGTGCCCCCAACTACCGGAAACCCATCGTTGCCTCCATCATGCTCCAGCTCTCCCAGCAGCTCTCTGGGATCAATGTGGTGATCTACTACTCTATGGGGCACTGAGGATGTGGCTCAGGACATCCAGGAGATGAAGGAGGAGAGTGCACGGATGGCGCGGGAGAAGCAAGTCACGGTGCTAGAGCTCTTCCGTGCCCCCAACTACCGGAAACCCATCGTTGCCTCCATCATGCTCCAGCTCTCCCAGCAGCTCTCTGGGATCAATGTGGTGATCTACTACTCAACAGGAATCTTCACGAAAGCAGGTGTCCAGGAGCCAGTCCATGCCACTATCAGCACAGGTGTGGTCAACACCATCTTCACCGTGGTGTCTGTGTTCTTGGTGGAGAGGGCTGGGAGGAGGGCTCTACACCTGATTGGCCTTGGAGGGATGGCTTTTTGTTCCATCTTCATTATGATTTCTTTGTTACTACAGAATGATTATAGCTGGATGAGCTTTATCTGTATTGTGGCCGTCCTGGTCTTCATAGCCTTCTTTGAAATTGGCCCAGGCCCCATTCCCTGGTTTATCGTGGCTGAATTCTTCAGCCAGGGACCCCGCCCGGTTGCCATGGCAGTGGCTGGTTGTTCCAACTGGACCTCCAGCTTTCTGGTTGGACTGTCCTTCCCCTTGGCCACGTTCTACTTAGGCGCCTACATTTTCATCTTCTTCACCATCTTCCTCATTATCTTCTGGGTCTTCACCTTCTTCAAAGTTCCTGAGACCCGTGGCAGGACTTTAGAGGAAATTACACGAGCCTTTGAAGGGTAGGTGCAGACAGGAACTCATGGTGAGAAAGGCCCCATCATGGAGATGAGCAGCATCCAACCCATGAGGGACACCAACGCCTAAGACGTGCCTCCTACCCACCTCCCTCCTGTCATGAAAAGCAGCCTCCCACTGAGCAAGCGGGGAGATCTCATCAGATTGTAACCCAGGACTGTTTCTGAATGCTGCTATTCCATTCCTTTCTCATCCACACACTCGATGGGCGCTCAGAGGATCCCAAGGCTGGGGTTAGTCGTTGTCGTCAATGGCTTTTAAAAATTTCATTTCTTGGACATTCTTTTCAGCTCAGGAGAGACCAAGTAAACCTACCTTCATTTCAGGAGGGATTGGCCGCTTGGTATGTGACAACTTGGCCAGCTCTGCCCCCTTAGGTTCTAAAATTGCCTCAGGGCATTTTGGGGAGTGGGCGAGAAGGTGCCATTCCTCCAACCTCAGACTCTCCAGGAAGCAGGTGCACTCAAGAGTAGGAGCAGAGAGGGGTTCCGTAAGAGCTCCTTCTTCTCTTCCATACAGCTCTGCTGAGCAACTTAAATTGAGCTATATTTACTTTATCTTCTGGTTTTATTGCCTAAATATTTATTGTTTTAAATATAAAATAATTTTACCAAATAGTGAAAGCATAAGGAAATTGAGGTTAGAGGGAGGTGCTTCAGGAGAGGTTATAGGGTGGAAGATTTTATACCAAAGAGGTTAAGGTGCAATAAGAAGGGAAGGATTTAGGGAGAAAGGTCATGCATGATTGGAGGATGCATGATGGGGTGTGTGAGGTTTGCACATTGCCTCTTAACAATTTCTATCCTTCAGATAAAAACTCTCAACTTTCTCAGAAAAGTCATGTGCCTGTATAAAGAAGCTATTGGTTTCCTTTGGAACTTTTTTCTTCATTTAAGATTATATGTCGTATTATATGTAGTATTACTTGAAATCTAGGATTATTGCTAAGGTGGGCATTGTAGTTAATAGAGGTTTATGGGTTCTAATTTTGGATGGAGTCCAGTGAAGGGATGATTATTTCTACAAATCCTCTCTCCCCTCACTAGACCAAGCAGCTTCTTTCTCTGTGGTGAACTCACTTTAAATATATATATATATATATAAAAATATATATATATATATATATCCCTATCACCCATCTGGTGGGAGAGCCTCCCAAGTGAGCAACCAAAAATCTTGGTTCTTGGTAGAGGCTCACTATTTCTTCTGTTTGTTGTTTAGAGGATTTTAGATGTTGATTTTTATTTTGCTTTAAGCCATAGCTTTATAAGAACTTAGAGATGTTTATAGCTAACTTGGAATTTGCAACCTCAGCGCTGGAAGATGACTTTTTTTCCTAAATGATTATTATCCAGTTGACGTGTGTTATTACATGAGGGGCCTTTCATGCTTGTTTATGTCTGTTTACCATGTCAAGTTACCCTTGTTGACTTGAACTTTCCTGTAGACCACACGTGACAGTCTGTTTGGATGTGCAGCAAGGCCCACACGTGAGCGTGAACGTGTGTGCACCGTCACGAGGCAGTTGCTGGTTACCTTGTTAGGTTCCTAAGGCCCCTGTTGGGTCTAATGTGTTTGGACTCACTCGTGTATATGTAAACAACACTGCCTCTGCTGGGTGGAATCTGCATCAATGGTTTTCTTTGAAACTTCAGAGTCCCGCCTCACCTGGCTGCCTTTCCTCTTTGGAGAGGACAGAGAGAACTCCCTAAATGTTGAGATTGAGAGTGGAGGACTCACTCTCCACTCAGACAGCAGGAGAAGACAAGAAGGAGTGTGAGACCAGGACATGATGCCTCCTGGGTGCCCTGGAAGGGATCATGGGGGAGAGGGAGGCATTCTCAGGGGGACGGTAAGCTTCTAGATCTGGGTGGCCAGAGGGTTTTGCTGAGATGGAGGGATTACATTTACCACAGCCCACAGCCACCTCTAGGATCATCCAGTATGTTTATAAGTGGAGACTGGGCTCTTCATCCCTCCTTCATTTGTTGTCTGATCTCCCTTTCCCTCTTTGGCGCTTACATATTTCAAGCCCTTCAGTCAAACCCTCGCCTATGACAGTATTTTGGTTCTAAGTTCTCACCACTCCCTCTGGTTGCTGAGGCTTTGGCAGAGCCTTGGGACAGGGCTTTGCCGTGACGGGGGACTGTCCTCCAGCTGCACCTCTGCTCCGACTCCTCAACCCAGTGGGTTAGCAGTGGTGCAGCTTGGATTTTTCCCAGTTCTCAGTGACCAGGTTGTGAATAATTTCCAAACTGATTTTTTCTATTATTGTTGCTACGGTTCTTTGTTTTGAAATAAAATTCTGAATGTACATATATAACATCACAGGCTTGGTTTTGTGTGTGTGTGGTTGGGGGGCTGTCTCTTATACACATCTAGATGTGTATAAGAGACAGTCCCTTTTTGTTTGTATCCATAGTTATATATATGTCTTTATTCTATTTGTGGTTTTACTTAGGTAGTTCTTTTATCATTTGCTCTTTATTATATATATCTAAATTTTTATTTTCAAGACATAATTTATTTTTATTATTTTTATTAAGGTATAGTTGATTTATAGTATTACATTAGTATCAAGTGTATACAATGTAGTAATTCAGTGTGTGAATCACTCTATTGATTTATCTTCAATATTCACATATTGTCATCTTATTTCACTCCTGTTTGTCTTCTTGTTCTATTATTCAAGACATTCCATCAAATTTCTCTTGCCACTCTCATGTTTAATTTTTTATTTCAGTTAGTGTATTTTAAATTTGTGAAATCTCTTTTTGCTTCTCAGAACATACCTTTTATATAGCACTGCTTTTGTTTCTCCAATAAAGTATTTTGTTGTGTCCTGAAAATATTAAATAAGTATCTTTGGAAAGATCTGAATATATTCACTGCACTGTATCTGATTCTTCTGTATTCATGTGTTATCTGTTTATTGTGTTGCTGTCTCTTTCCATGTTAGTGGTTTTACTCAAATACTTGATGATCCTTTTTGTCAATTATGACTATGATTGAAATTTGTTTTTATTGTTGTTGTTCAGTCACTAAGTCATGTCTGACTCTTTGCAGCCCCATGGATTACAGCAAGCCAGGATCCCTGTCCTTCACTGTCTCCCAGAAAGGGAAAGTGAAAGTTGCTCAGTCGTGTCCAACCTTCGCGACCCCATGGACTGTATAGTCCATGGAATTCTCCAGGCCAGAATAATGGAGTGCGTAGTGGTTCCCTTCTCCAGTGGATCTTCCCAATCCAAGGATGGAACCCAAGTCTCCTGTATTGCAGGTGGATTCTTTACTAGCTGAGCCACAAGGGAAGCCCAAGAATGTTTGAGTGGATAGCCTATCCCTTCTCCAGCAGATCTCCCTGACTCAGGAATCCAACCGGGTCTATCTGCCAGAGTTTGCTCAAATTCACGTCCATTGAGTTGGTGCTGCTCTCTAACCATCTCATCCTCCGCTGCCCCCTTTTCCTTTTGCCTTCAGTCTTTCCCAGCATCAGGGTCTTTTCTAGTGAGTTGGCTCTTCACATCAGGTGGCCAAAGTATTAATTGACATTGTATGCTTGACATACTAATAAGCTGTTTAGGTACAGCTTATTGTAATAAGTTGTACCTAAATGTTGTAGGTACTCATTTTATGTATTTGTGGTGGGATAAGATAGATTGGGTAATGGGCTTTACTTAGTAGGGTGATAAAGCTGGGTAATATGGTAAAGCTGACTTTATTAGGGTAAGCTTATTTTTTTCAACATAGAACATTGACCTGTCCATATCTAAATCTTTGTTCTTGAAATGCTGTATTCCCCAGGAGAAAATCCTTCAGTTTCAAGGTGGGGAGCTCTAAGACTTATTGTCAATATCCTGTGAGGTGTGCTGATATTCTTTTACCTGTCCCTCAGTTAAAAAAATAATAATTATTATAGCACACTCCCAATCCTACTTCATCTCTTTAACTCTCTCCAGGAAGTTATCCTTCAGCCTTCTGCTCAGGTGGAGGAAAGGTTCTAATTGTGTGATGTCTCTTAAAATTTTTCAAGCACCTCTATTTTGTTCGATTAATCATTCACTCTTAGGTTCACGAGTACTTACTACCCACTTTCCTGAGTACGTCTGGCATTCTGATTGATAAACTGACATTTAGGTTGTTCTCTCTGCCTCAGGCATCTCCTGCGCATTCAATAACACATCAGCATTCTCCTGTGTGCTAAGTCACATAGAAATCAATAACAACTTACCAAACTGCTTTCCAGATTTCAAAATTTTGTCACAGACATTCTTTTGCACTTGTCTCCTATTTCCTTTTGCTATAGAAGTGAGGCTATTCTTAAATGTAGTAGAGTTTTAGGAAAAATTAAGAAATAATGCAATGTAAAATCTGTGTTTTGTCAGAATTCTCTCTACTCTGAACTTACATTTAACAGAATTTCTATAAATTTTATTTATTTGTTTTAAATTGTGGTTAGGATTAGCTGGTATGTTTAGCTTCACACTGAGCAGGAGAAGTGAGTTTAATTTTCTTAATTTATTTTATAAAAATATTACTGCTTTTTTTGCTCAACGCTTCTAATATCTAGTTGCTTCTGCCTGTATTTATGTTTTATTTTATTTCCCTAGTATTTGTTATTGCTAGACTCTGTCATTAACTATGCGTCTTTCTCTAAGTATTGCTCTTGTCTGGAAATCACCAACCCTGATCTCTTATTGTCTACCTGGGAGCAAGAACTGTTGGGGAGGGCTCCTTCTCCTGGGCTAATACGTGCTGTTACTTTGTCCTGGCATTTATCATTATCCTCTTTTCCTCCACCTCTGAGTATGAAGCAACTTTTGTGCTACTCCCAAGTTTCAAGCCTAGACTTTCCTTTTGATCCCTACATACTTCTAAGATACCTTATCAATCCAATTGCATTTGTTGGAAGTCTCTTTTCATGCCTCACAGTTGCTCAACATGGCTCATAGTCTCTAGTCCACTAGAGACTATGGACTAGATAAAAAGTATTCCATTTTTAAAAGCACTGGCTATATAATCCTAATTTTAAATTCTTTTCTTTCCCTTCTCGTATTTAGTACAGGGGTAGGGTTGGCAAGTGTGGAGAAGAGAAATGTTGTAGCTACTCATTTTATTATTGCTGCTGTTCAGTGCCTGACTGTGACCCCATGGACTGCAGCGCTCCAGGCTTCCCTGTAATTCACTGTCTCCTGGCATTTGCACCAGGCTATAGTGAACTTGAAAAAGACAAAGTTTCTTCTGTATAATTTTCTGAAATGTTTTTCAAAGAATCAGTATTACTTAAAAAAAATAAATTTATTTATTTTAATTGGAAGTTAATTACTTTACAATATTGTATTGGTTTTGCCATACATCAACATGTATCTGCCATAGGTATACACGTGTTCCCCATCCTGAACCACCCCCTGCTTTCTTCCCCATACCATCCCTCTGGGTCGTCCCAGTGCACCAGCCCCAAGCATCCAGTACAATGCATTGAACCTGGGCTGACGACTTGTTTCATATATGATATTATACATGTTTCAATGCCATTCTCCCAAATCATCCCACCCTCTCCCATTCCCACAGAGTCCAAAAGACTGTTCTATACATCTGTGTCTCTTTTGCTGTCTCGCATACAGGGTTATCATTACCATCTTTCTAAATTCCATATATATGCGTTAGTATACTGTATTGGTGTTTTTCTTTCTGGCTTACTTCACTCTGTATAATAGGTTCCAGTTTCATCCACCTCATTTGAACTAATTCAAATGAATTCTTTTTAAAGGCTGAGTAATACTCCATTGTGTATATGTACCACAGCTTTCTTATCCATTCATCTGCTGATGGACATCTAGGTTGTTTCCATGTCCTGGCTATTATAAACAGTGCTGCGATGAACATTGGTGTACATGTGTCTCTTTCAATTCTGGTGTCCTTGGTGTGTATGCCCAGCAGTGGGAATGCTGGGTCATAAGGCAGTTCTATTTGCAGTTTTTTAAGGAATCTCCACACTGTTCTCCATAGTGGTTGTACTAGTTTGCATTCCCACCAGCAGTGTAAGAGGGTTCCCTTTTCTCCACACCCTCTCCAGCATTTATTGCTTGTAGACTTTTGGATCACAGCCATTCTGACTGGCGTGAAATGGTACCTCATTGTGGTTTTGATTTGCATTTCTCTGATAATGAGTGTTGTTGAGCATCTTTTCATGTGTTCGTTAGCCATCTGTATGTCTTCTTTGGAGAAATGTCTACTTAGTTCTTTGGCCCATTTTTTGATTGGGTCATTTATTTTTCTGGAATTGAGCTGCAGGAGTTGCTTGTATATTTTTGAGATTAGTTGTTTGTCAGTTTCTTCATTTTCTATTATTTTCTCCCATTCTGAAGGCTGTCTTTTNTTCATGTGTTTGTTAGCCATCTGTATGTCTTCTTTGGAGAAATGTCTATTTAGTTCTTTGGCCCATTTTTTGATTGGGTCGTTTATTTTTCTGGAGTTGAGCTGCATAAGTTGCTTGTATATTTTTGAGATTAGTTGTTTGTCAGTTGCTAAATTTCCTATTATTTTCTCCCATTCCAATGGCTGTATTTTCACCTTGCTTATAGTTTCCTTTGTTGTGCGGAAGATTTTAAGTTTAATTAGGTCCCATTTGTTTATTTTTGCTTTTATTTCCAATATTCTGGGAGGTGGATCATAGAGGATGCTGCTGTGATGTATGTCAGAGAGTGTTTTGCCTATGTTCTCCTCTAGGAGTTTTATAGTTTCTGGTCTTACATTTAGATCTTTAATCCATTTTGAGTTTATTTTTGTGTATGGTGTTAGAAAGTGTTCTAGTTTCATTCTTTTACAAGTGGTTGACCAATTTTCCCAGCAGGAATAGAAGGAACATACCTCAACATAATAAAAGCTATATATGGCAAACCCACAGCAAACATTATCCTCAATGGTGAAAAAATGAAAGCATTGCCCCTAAACTCAGGAACAAGACAAGGGTGCCCACTTTCACTATTACTATTCAAAATAGTTTTGGAAGTTTTGGCCACAGCAATAACAACAGAAAAAGAAATAAAAGGAATCCAAATTGCAAAAGAATATATATATATATATATAATATATATATATTATATTAGCATCTTTAGGGGATGAATTAAAAGAAGAATTAAAATTCTTCTTTTAAACATCTATAGGGGATGTTAAAATTCTTCTTTTAAACATCTATAGGGGATGAATTAAAAGAAGAATTAAAATTCTCACTGTTTGCAGATGACATGATCCTCTATGTAGAAAACTCTAAAGACTCCACCAGAAAATTACTAGAGCTAATTGATGAATATAGTAAAGTTGCAGGATATAAAATCAACACACAGAAATCCCTTGCATTCCTATACACTAATAATGAGAAAAAAGAGAAATTAAGGAAGAATTCCATTCACCATTGCAACGAAAAAAATAAAATACTTAGGAATATATCTGCCTAAAGAAACTAAAGACCTATATATAGAAAACTATAAAACACTGGCGAAAGAAATGAAAGAGAACACTAACAGATGGAGAAATATACCATGTTCATGGATCAGAAGAATCAATATGATGAAAATGAGTATACTACCCACAGCAATTTATAGATTCAATGCAATTCCTATCAAGCCACCAACGGTATTTTTCACAGAGCTAGAACAAATAATTTCACAATTTGTATGGAAATATGCGGGGGACTGCCCCTGAGGGGTTAAGTCCTGGGAGCTGCTCAAGCGTTATCGCAGGGCCTTTAGGCTTGCCCTGGGTTTCTGACTTCCCTTGGGATAGAGTTAAAAATCATTTACAAGGAATCTGGTTCAATTCTAATGTGTCTATTGATCTGTTACAATTACATAATGAAATTCTTGATATTGAAAATGCTCCTAAAGCAACTTTAGATATAGCTGAAATGACCGACAACTTTGTAAAAAATTTGTTTTCTAACTTTCCCAGCCTTCACTCTTTGTGGAAAAGCATGATTGCCATTGGAGTAGTGTTAACTACTGTACTTATCTTAATATGCTTAGCGCCTTGTCTTATAAAAATCATTTTTAAAGAGTTTTTCCATATAAAAATGCTAATACACCGGAACATGTTACAACACAGACATCTTTTGGAGCTTTTAAATAATAAAGAAGGGGGAGCTGCGGGGGACTGCCCCTGAGGGGTTAAGTCCTGGGAGCTGCTCAAGCGTTATCGCAGGGCCTTTAGGCTTGCCCTGGGCTTCAACCCAGGCATGTCCTGAGCTCTCTGTCCCGCCACCCCTGATAAATGTGTTTACAACCTTATGCCTCCAGGATGACTGGTAACTATGTTCTGCTCACTGGCGCTTATCGTACTTCAAATAACTAGGTATTATGCTTTGCACAAAAATGAAGGTCTGGTGATGGATTATCAAGATCAAAGTAACCTGGTAGAAGAACTAGTAGATGTCATAAATCACGTATTGTATCCTATATATACTGAGCACGAAATAAAGTCGGTATCAGCCACTAAGAGGGAGTGGTCTGATCCTCTCAACCCCATCTTTTCTGTCTACTTGTCTTTCTGCGTGGGCGTCCTCCTTTGCGTTTCTCTCCACAGGTGTAGCTGCCTGACTGCGCTGGCCGCGGCAAACAGATATTCAAATACATTTCTGATTCGAAGAGGAAATTGGTATTAACTTTTAGGATAGGAATTTGGCTATATGAACAAATACCTTTACCAAGTTATTTCCTCTAGGAAATTTTCCAACAGAAATAATCAGATACTTATGCCTGGCTTAGTCAAATAGGATACTTCTCAAAGAATCATTTATAATAACCAAAAATCAAAAACAGTTTATCAACAAGAGGGGATAGAATGCTGTCAGTCCAAGAAAGAACAATAGAAACACCTAATGGCATAGGACAGAGGTCCATAAACTTTCCATACAATTCTCAAGTACATATTTCAGGGTTTTTTGGGACCCTAAGGTCTTGATCACAACTACTTAACTCTGCCACATGAAAGCAACCACAGACATTACATAGACCAAAAGACATGGCTGTATTCTGAGAAAAGCTTAGGAAGGACACTGTAATTTGACTTTCACATAACTTTCAAGTGTCATAAAATAATCTTCTTCTCTTGATTTTTTCCAACCAACCATTTAAAACTTTTAAACCCATTCTTACCTGGAAGGCTGTACACAAACAGGTGGTAGGCTGGATTTGGCCTGCAGCTATGGTTTGTCAACCTCTGGCAGAGAAAATTACTCAGAAAATACTGGTGAGGGATGAAAGTAGATTACATAAAAGAATGTAAATACAGAGAAAAGACTGGAATCTGAATATCTGAGATTGGAGCCCCACGTTTTTTAAATGCTCCACAGACACGGCCAGATTTGAGAGTCACTGCAATAAAATGTTTAACAGCACTGATTTCTGAAAGATAACATTATGGGTCATTTATTTCTTTTCTATGTTTTCTCGGATTTTCTAGATTTTACACAATAAATAAGTATTAATAATCAGGAAGATGTTAAAATAACTAAGAAAAATTTCTGGCTTAGCATTTTTTCAGCCTCGATCCTCATGACATTTTGAGCCAGATAAGCCTTTGCTGTGGGGCTGTCCCACACATACCTTAGTGGTTTATGCATCTCAGCAGGTTAAGCAGCATCCTTAGCCTCTACCCACTAGAAACAAGAAGCATGTCCCCGGGTGTTACAACCAACAACCAAAAATATCTCTAGATATTGCCCAGTGTCACCTGGGGAACAAAATCATCCCCAGTCGAGAACCACTGGCTAAGAAGAAAAGATCTGACCGTGAGCAGAAAAGTATAACCTCCTCCTATTTTTGTGAGAGGAGAAAAGATGGAGTGTTGTACTCATCTTTCTCGTCTTTAGGCCTCTATGAAAGGCTCTGTTTGTCCCAACCATACTGTAATAAAAAGATACTGTTTATGAGAATAAACATTGTAACTGCGAGTGCAGGGGAGTCGGACATAATTTCTCATTTTCACTTTTTCACAGCCCTCTGATTCATCAATGTTCTGAACCTAAAACCCTTCAGAAAGGTGAATTTGTTGACTTACTGAGATAAATACATTGAGTCACAGGAGTTTTGTACCCATGAAGAGGTTACTTAGGCTCCTATAGTTGACAGTGTGAAGGGGAGTCTTGTAAGCTTATTTTTATACAACATGAGGAAAAGTTTTGCACTTGACCCTTTTCATCATGAAATGTTTCTTGCTCAGTCATATCTGACTTTTTGTGACCCCATGGACTGTAGCCCGCCAGGCTCCTCTGTCCATGGGATTCTCCAGTTAAGAATACTAGAGCGGGTAGCTATACCCTTCTCCAGAGGGTCTTTCTGACCCTGGGATCAAACCCAGGTCTCCTGTATTGCAGGCAGATTCTACCTGCCTACCAATGCAGGCAGTTACCAGAAAAGCCCCTTAACTTCAGACATACAACACAGAACTGAGAATTATGTAATACCCAGGTACTACCACCAGAGAAGTGGAATAAAATCTTATAGTACTATTGCTGTGCTGCTCATCTCAAACATTCCCAAACCCCTCAAAGTAAAAACTTTCCCAAATTATCATCCACGTACATTTCTTTATAATTTTTATTAACCAGCCTTGCCAAATGACCAGCAAGGTAAGAAAGACCCTTGAGTAAATTGATGCTTCAGCTCCCCTGAGGCCAAGGTACTGCACACATACCTTAGTGGTTTATAATCAAAAGATAAAGCGCCTCCTATGCAACTGAGAAAGGGCCCCTGGGAGCCACATCTGAAAGGCTCAGTCCTCTCTCTAGATTGTCCACACTTCCTTTCTCTTTCTGCATCTTTTACATTTCTTAAAGCTGTAGGTGAGTAGAGTCTTGTGAGTCCTTTCAATTATCCAACCTTTATATCTTCACTGATATTTGATCTATGTTCAGAGAACAGGATTACATTTATTCCTGATAGAAAAAGATGTACTGTTTTCACACACCTTTTGGAAAGAGGCTTTCAAGTTTTTTCTCATCTCGTACTCAAGACAGATTAAAAATGTTTACAGCTGCTACAAAACAACATCAGATAGCACGGGTGACTGACAGATTTGCCTCTTCACTAATTTATAGCATTTTTTATTCTTGAAAACCTAAATGAAGGTGCTTTCCCCTAATAAATTGTTTCTATAAGAAATCCTGCTTTTAATAGCTCCAGATATAAAAATTGGGGGCTTTTGTATAATTCTTCTAATGTACATAATTTACATTCATGACTAATCCATTATTTTGTAAGATGAAAATCAGGAAAAAATCATTTTAACAATGTTCAGTGATATTCCCGGGCCATGCCTTGATCTCCCAACCTGTGTTTGGCTCATGTCATGTTCCTCCTTTGCCTTCTGCTCCTGTTGAAATAGCTTCCTCCGTATCTCTGCTGATATAAATTCTGCTTTTCCATCAAGAGCTAGCTTAAATCTGGCCTGCTCCATTAAAGTCTGCCTGGCCTGCTTCAAAGCCTTCCTATAAATCCATTCCTACAGGACACTCTGCCAGTGTTACTCACTGTGGATAGCACAGATGGGACTGTAGTTCTTCCAGAAAAATTTTAACTTCTATAACAATAGAAATCTTGTTCAAGAGCTCTTGCTTTATGTATTTTTATTCTGAAGGCCTAAAAACAATGCCTAAAAAATTACTTTGCACATATTGGGAACTGGATGAGTATTTGTAGATCAGTTTGATAATGAGAACACAGAAAAGACCATCATGTTAGAGTTTGTGTTCTAGATCACATACTGGCTATCCATCTTACTGTGGACAATTTACTTAACTTCTATGACTCCATTTTCTCATTCACACAATAAGGATAACTATAAAATCTATCTTGTTGCACTGTTATAAAGATTTGTAAAGATTAAATGAGAGAATGCAAGGCAGCTACAAGAAAAACTTCTTGTGTTTCTCCTTTACTCTCACATTCACAATATTTCTGACACCAGGCAGGTGGGTTTTCCACAAACACCAAGCAATCCGGCAACACCAGTTGGGTGTCCTACCGTTCAGTTCAGTTCTTATACCATCGCCTGTAGTCAGCATCAGATCAACAAGTTAAGGGCTCAGTCTCATAAGACTGCCCCCACTTTGGATGTCAATCATCACTCCCAGGTCGTTACCTATACCTTTGACTGACCTGCTACAAATTGGGGTTCCCCAAAATTTGCTAGAAGAGCTCACGGAAATCAAGGAAATACTCACTTATACTTGCTGGTTAGCTACGTAATAAAGGATATGATAAATGCTATAGATGAACCTGTTCATCTAGAGAGGGTGGGATCTGAAATGGCGCTGAGCTCAGGAGCTTCTGTCCTCATGGAGGCGGGATGCACCACCCTCCCAGCACTTATGTGTTCACCAACCCACCAGGCCCCATTCTAAAGCTACTTAAGAGTCCACCAAGAGTCATCTCATTACAATGAAACACACTGCAATCACCTGAGAAATTTCAAAAGATTTAGGAGCTCTGTGGCAGGCACCAGGGTCAGAGAACAAGCATTAGAACAAAATATCTTCCTAGTAGTCTTACCACTTAGGAAATTACAAGGAACTTAGGATCTCTGTGCCAAGAACTGGGGTCAGAGACCAATATGTGTCTATTTTCTGTTATTTCACAGTGGCATAGCACACAGCAAACTTCAAAACTGACAGATATTTTTAAAATTATCATCAGTAGGATCAAGAAGGATATTTCTTCTTGCCTCACAATTATACTGGCGCTTCCCAGGTGGTGCTAGTGGTAAAGAACTTGTCTCCCAATGCAGGAGACATAAGAGACACAAGTTTGAACTCTGGGTTGGAGAGATCCCCTGGAGGAGGGCAAGGCAACTCATTCCAGTATTCTTGCCTGGAGAATCCCATGGACAGAGGAGCCTGGTGGGCTGCAGTCCATGGGGTCACAAAGAGTCAGACATGACTGAGTGACTGAGTATACACATGTGCACAACAGCTGTACTAAGTTTTGCAAGATAAGAAGCTGCTATTAACATAAAATAAGAGCAACTCTCACCAGAGTGCTGTCTCATTCCACATGCACAAATGGGTTTGCAAAATCCAACTTTTAAACTCACTATCATAATGTGCAAATAGGCATCAGCAAATCTGAAATAGCTGCATTCCGTGTGTATTATACTGGATAATGCTGGTAATATATTCTTCCTGGGCAATGCTGCTTTTCTTCTATCATAAAGAAAGTTGTTGTTGTTGTTCAGTCACCAAGTCATGTCTGACTCTTTGTGACCCCATGGACTACAGCATGCAAGGCTTCTCTATCCCTCACCATCTCCCAGAGTTTGCCCAAGTCTACGTCCACTGAATCAGTGATTTCATCCAACCATCTCATCCTCTGTAGCCCTCTTCTCCTCCTGCCTTCAAACTTTCCCAGCATCAGGCTCTTCTCCAGTGAGTCGGCTCTTCACATCAGGTGGCCAAAGTACTGGAGCTTCAGCTTCAGCATCTGTCCTTCCAAATGGTTTTCAGGATTGATTTCCTTTAAGATTGACTCGTTTGATCTCCTTGCAGTCCAAGAGACTCCCAAGAGTCTTCTCCAGCACCACAGTTCGAAAGCATCAATTCTTGCCGCTCTGCCTTCTTTATTGCCCAGCTCTCACATCTGTACACGACTACTGGAAAGACCATGGCCTTGACTATATGGACTTTTGTCGGCAAAGTGATGTCTTTGCTTTTTAACATGCTGTCTAGGTTTGTCATAGCTTTCCTGCCAAGGAGCAATCATATCCTAATTTCATGGCTGCAGTCACCGTCTACAGTGATTTTAGAGCCCAAGAAGAGGAAATCTATCACTGCTCCCATCTTTTCCCCTTCTATTTGGCATGAAGTGATGGGCCTGGCTGCCATGATCTTAATTTTTAAATATTGAGTGTAAAGCATACCTTATGTCTAATTCATAACAATCCCATCAAACCAATCCATATCAGAAAATCATAATTATTTAACTCACGAATTGAGTGTTTTTGCACTTTATTACCAAATATGTTCTTTTCTGTTTTATATTTTTTACTTCTAATTAAATCCACTACTGGCCAGAAATACATTAAATTTATCTTTATTTTCTTGCATTTATACATTCATTCAATGACTACTGAGAGCAAACTAGGCTCAAGACACTGGATTAGGCTGTCTGAGGCATTCAAAGATAAATAAAATATATTTGATCCTCTTAAAATCTGTATTCTCTTACAGGAGATTAAATACATACACAAATATCCATAACATAGTGGAGAGTGGGATATGTGCCAAGGAAGAAGTAAGAGAATTCAAATAAAGAAGAAATCATTTCCAGGTGAAAGGGCAGGGAAAAGCAGCAGTGGAATTTGAAGTGGCTTTCAATACTCAGAGAGGTATGCAAAGATAGAGGGCATTTCACAACCAGGACAACATTTCAGATAATATATTCAACTGCTTAAATATGAATATATTTAATTATTAATACCTGTTGCCAATATATAGGTGCTAAGTGAAACTAACAAATTCTTTCAATAGAATGTAAACAGAACAATAATAATGAATTAAATCATCCCCTATTATGGATCTGATATTTCAAAGCTTTTAGCAGTAATTAGTAAATACTCAGATTGCAAAGATGAATAACATGTTCCTGCTAATAACAGTTTTGGGATCTGAGTGTACACACACACGCAAAACTTCAATTCTTTGCACATAACATCTAAATGCTGAGAGGAAATATTCTTATTCCCACAGTCTTATTCCCCAATCTTCTAGTGCTTCAGAATATAGTATCCCCACCAGGCAATGAGCCATGTGTTATACAGATCATATTTGGAATATCATGACTAATTCTGGACATGCTGCAATTCAAGAAAAACAATGACAAGCATTTGTCCAAGGAGGAGAGACCAGGGCAGTGAGGGTCAAGAAATCACAAGTTATAAGAAATGGATGGGATAAAAAGGCAAGGATGGTCCACAGCAAGAAGACTAAGGATGGATATTAGAATGATGTGATGGACTCTACAGTTTTAGAGATGGGTGGCATATGGATCTGTTATTTATAATGGTTAAAGTGCAGATTTTGCAAATGATTTATTTTTATATAAACTAGAAAGGGATCAATAATATCAAGATACTCACTCTCCCTCATTTACATTTCAGTGTTTTCTTAAATGGTCCATAAGTACAGTTATATGTATATCCAGTTACCTATATTATCTATGTTCCCAACCGTAAGTCAGACAGTAAGTTCCCTAAGGCTCAAATACCATGATACAAAAGAGTTGACATCTGCTACTCCAAAGCTAATGAGAAGAATTAGAAGCAAGAAGGCAGATTTGAGCTCAATCAAAAAAAAAGTCATAAGGTTGTTCCATCAAGGAAACAACCTTCTTAGAAAAGTATTGATCCATCTGATACTAAAAGTACCCAAGGAGAATCTACAGGATTTTTTGAATCATTATAGGAGAGGCCGCCACAATGAGGAGGGGCATGATCTCTAAAACCACTTTTAATACTGAAAATCCAAGCAACAGAATAGGTCTGAAAATATCTGGAAACACACCACAGTTGTGTAATTCCAAAACAAATATTTTCCAAAGCTCAGAAACGAAATTGCAACAGTCTTTCCTTTTTCTGAAGGAGTTTTCTATCCCTTCAATAAGGGGTGCAGTAGAGAAAACTTGAAGGACAGGGAAGCCTGGCGTGCTGCCATCCGTGGGGTCACAGAGTCAGAAGCGACTGAGTGACTGAACTTAGAGATAACTTGGACAATTGTGCGCCCCAACCCCAACATGGGAGAAGGCAATGGCACCCCACTCCAGTACTCTTGCCTGGAAAATCCCATGGATTTTCCCATGGAGGAGCCTGGAAGGCTGCAGTCCATGGGGTCGCTGAGGGTTGGACACGACTGAGTGACTTCACTTTCACTTTTCACTTTCATGCCTTGGAGAAGGAAATGGCAACCCACTCCAGTGTTCTTGCCTGGAGAATCCCAGGGATGGGGGAGCCTGGTGGGCTGCCATCTATGGGGTCACACAGAGTCGGACACGACTGAAGTGACTTAGCAGCAACCCCAACATGTAAAATTCTTCAACTCAATTACAATTCTAGGAGCATAGGAATTACTATCACTCACAACTGATGAGAAGAATGAGAACATAGTTTCTCTCAGAAAAAGTCATACACAACTACATAAATAAGCATTCGAATAAGGGGCAACCCAAAGATAATTTGTTTAAAATCTTAATTGTTCTGTCAAGCATGGAGAGCTGAATTAAAGACAGGCAATCAAAGGCAGTGATTACAAAGCACTTATCCAGTTGGAGTCATGCTAACAATGGGATCCCCCAGCCATCATGCTAGCACAGATATTATTTTGACATTTTTATAAACAATCTGTTAGACGGAGACATCTCCAGATTCAAAGAATAAATTTAGCTTCCTCAAGTACTAAGCTGTCAAACTGGTTAGGGATAAACTGCCTTAAAATGTTACAATGACTGAAGGAGTGGGCAGCAGAGAAGAGGCAGACGGACTTCAAGGTGAGTGCCAAGTATTGCTTTTAAGCAGAAATTACCCCCAAAATTAGGCACTTAATAATGGATGACTCTCCAATTGAATATCTCTAAACCTGATGTCCCTTAATGAAAACCAAGCTTGTACAACCATCTGCCAATTACATATTCCCACCTGAATGTCCCACGAGCACATCAAACTGAAGCTATTCCAATGTGAACTTGTCATCTCTCTTTCTTCCCCACTTCAAATCCTCCTCTTGTAGTCTCCTATACATTTGCTAATCCCATCCATCATCAATTGCTCAAGCCAGAAACACAGAAGTCACCATATTTCATCTGTAGCAGAGACAGCCTGCCGGTCACCAAAATCTCTGTTCTCCTACACCACATATGCCATGTACTTTACAAGCGGTCTTATGGCAACTTTCTCTCCAATGAAATGAGAACAAAGGTGATGGAGGCCTTTTTTGGGTCTGGCCCATAAAACTCCTGTGTTCATACCTTCATGCATTTTCTCCCTTCCTAAGGATTAGGACAGCAATAATCAAAGCAATCTTGGAAGATATATATTGAAGATGGTCCAGGTGTGATGAACTCTATCACCAATATCAGCAACCTAGAAAACTCTAAATGTGAAAAAGAAACTTGGTTCAAGCTATTACATCTTGGGGTCTCTTTAGTTTACATGCCACAATGAAGATTTCATATGCCACAACTGAAAGATTCCACATGATGCAAAAAAGACCTGGCACAGTCAAACTAAAAACAAATCAGCACAGCTGATAAAAGTTCATAAAAAATAAATTCTGTTACATAATTCAATTTGAGTGTGACTTTCTATTACTTACAATGCAAAGGGTACTAATTGATACACTCTTCATTCAACCCTAGTTCATCCTCCATATAACTCAACAAAAAATATCTTTCAAGTGAAAACCTGATCAAATAATCTCCCACTCAAGATCACTGAAAGATTCCCTAAGGCTTTAGCCCAACATAGTGGGTCCTTTAGCCCATCTAGCTCTCCAGATTCATTTCATGGTCTTCAAATCTGCAAAATTCACATACAGAAATAACAGGGACTCTTTTGTTTCAGGAACACTGAATTTTTCCCTTACACCAAACTTTTCCCTTACACCATACACCCTTCCCAGAATTACTTTCCTTATGATGCAGCAAGGTCCCCCTCCTGGACAGATGTAGTGGTTTTTACTTCCCTGGTGGCTCAGAGGTTAAAGCGTCTGCCTGGAATGCACGAGACCCGGGTTCGATCCCTGGGTCGGGAAGATCCCCTGGAGAAGGAAATGGCAACCCACTCCAGTACTCTTGCCTGGAAAATCCCATGGAGGGAGGAGCCTGGTAGGCTACTAGTCCATGGGGTCGCAAAGAGTCGGACACGACTGAGCGACTGAACAGAACAGAACAGATATCCCAATCCATGATCCATGTTGAAAGACAGGCAGACACATATTATTATGAGACATCTGTCACAGAATTGAGTATAGTAAGAGAAAGCTGGCAACAACTCGAAAGCCCATCCACAGGAGAATGAATAAATGAATTATGACATGTTTAGATAAAACTATGAGGCAATTCTTAAAGAGATGGGAATACCAGACTATCTTACTTGCCTCCTGAGAAACCCAAATGCAGGTCAAGAAGCAACAGTTAGAACCGGACATGGAACTACAGAGTGGTTCAAAATTGGGAAAGGAGTAGATCGAGGCTGTATATTGTCACCATGCTTATTTAACTTATATGCAGAGTACATCATGAGAAATGCCAGGTCGGATGAAGCACAAGGTGGAATCAAGATTGCCAGGAGAAACATCAATAACCTCAGATGTGCAGATGACACCACCCTTACAGCAGAAGGCAAAGAGGAACTAAACAGCCTCTTGTTGAAGGTGAAAGAGGAGAGTGAAAAGAGCTGGTTTAAGCTCAGCATTCAAAAAATGAAGATCATGGAATTTGGTCCCATCACTTCATGCCAAATAGATGGGGAAAAAGTGGGAACAGTGACAGATTTTATATTATTGGGCTCCAAAATCACTGTGGGCAGTGACTGCAGCCATCAAATGAAAAGATGCTTGTTCCTTGGAAGAAAAGCTATGACAAACATGTTAAAGCTAGACAACATATTAAAAAGCAGAGACATCACTTTGCCAACAAAGGTCCATATAGTCAAAGCCATGGTTTTTCTAGTAGTCATGTAGGGATGTGAGAGTTGGACTATAAATAAAGAAGGCTTAGTGCCAAAGAACTGATGCTCTTGAGCTGTGGTATTGGAGAAGACTCTTTAGAATCCCTTGGACTGCAAAGAGATCAAACCAGTCAATCTTAAAGGAAATCAGTCCTGAATATTCATTGGAAGGATTGATGCTGAAGCTGAAGCACCAGTACTTTGGCCACCTGATGTGAAGAGCTGACTCACTGGGAAAGACCCTGATGCTGGGAAAGACTGAAGGTGGGAGAAGGGGTCAGCAGAGGATGAGATGGTTGGATGGCTTTACTTATTCAATGGACATGAGTTTGAGCAAATTCTTGGAGACAGTGAAGGACAGGGAAGCCAGGCATGTTACAGTCCAAGGGGTCACAAAGAGTCAGACATGACATAGCAACTGAATAAGAACAACAATATGAGGCAATTAAATAAGTGAGATATATACATGAATAAATCCAAAGCATATGATGGTGATGAAAAAATGGGTCACAGAACTCTCTTAGCATGAAAAAGCTGAACTGAACTGAAACATGAAAAATGAAAAATTTACTGTAGAAGTAAAAATACACTTGAGAATGGTATTTCTGGGGAAAGAGGGAGGTAAATTATATCAGGGAAGTATCTACAGGAAGATTCAAATCTGCATACAATGTTTCACCTCTAAAAGAGGATTTAAAGCAAATATTGCAAAAAGAATAAAGCATGGTGCAGTGAGGTAGTGTTGTACAAGAGTGTTCATTCTAATATTCTTTATACTATTTTGTACACTTGAAATATTTTATATATTATGTAAAATATCATGTTTAGAAAGCTTTCTTATCTTCCTTCTCTAACTTCATTAACTTCATTAAAGCTGATTCCACAGTGAATGGTCTACAACCAGAATAATGATGAAGATCTAGTCACCTAACTTTAGGAAAGATATAATCAAGCTAAGGAAGGTTCAAAAACGCAACTGAAATAATACACTGTATTGGTGCAACTGTGGAAATACAGTGTCTCATACACTGCTGGTAGAACTACGAATTAGCATAACTTAAACACAAAAACAATCTGACAATGTCTATTAAGGGAAAGATGCCAGGAAAGGAAGACAGGGAAGAAGAAGGGAAAGAGCACAAGTCAGTTTCCTAGGGTTTCTGGTAATGCCTCCTGAGGAGCTGTTTGAGCTATTAATAAAGATTCTGGCCACACCAAATGCTTAAGTTGCTAACCAATATGGCAAGAGGTAAGAAAATTCTATTTCTTTACTGATTCTCTTTTCAAGCTTTAATTTAGTTTTCTTGTAACAATAAATGTCCTTAACCATAAGGTTTGCCTATAAAAGCTCTCATTCTTGTATTTCTACTTACACAGCAGCCAAAGAGTCGCTAGGCTGCTGGAGGACAATTTTTCCTAAGATTGAATCTGGCCCACCACACTTATATCAAAGAATCTCAAAAGCCCTGTGTGAAGTTAATAAAAAACCACACAAGTAGAAATTTTACACTTTGTTGCCAAAAGCAGACAGATGACAGAATGAATAAATAAGTGTGTGTGTGCATACAGAGAGAAAAAGAGAGATTGATTTGGATATACAGAGGCAAGAAATTTACAATAACAACTAATCAGGCTTGTTTCTGAAAGTAAAGAATCACATGCCAACATGAAATAAGGCTCTCAACAATTTTTAAGTTGGCAGTTGAAAATTTTCCTAAACACAAATGTCATAGTTACTATGGCAATGTGACTATATCAATCACTAATGTTGAGAAATCACATCATAAATTAGGATTATATTATGGAGTCAAAAACTAGGTGAATTATAACCTTACTGAGCCTTTAAATCATAGTTTATTAGGGAGGAAAGGAGATTTTAAAGGAATTCAGAGAAGAAACAAATTTAAGTTTCTAAAGGGAGACAAGATACAGAATTCCTTTGTATGAGGAGATGGAGAAAGCAGCAAATCTATTTCTGAACACTGATTAGAAGCACTGCTTACTACAGACTTCAATTTTCTTAAATATCATTAACCTTGGTATTAACTGGAAGCCTAAATATTATGTTTGTTTTGACTCATAAAACATTCACTTCTCTTAAAAACACTGGCATGCCACAATCAGATTTGCAATTACTTATTAACCACCGCACTGCCCACAATCTACAATATTAAAAAAAAAAAAAAAAACAAAACAACCTGACATTCACAGAACGTGTTTTTTAAAAAAAACTTGTTGACTGGTTGTCAGTAAACTGTCAAACTAAAGCTGTCCAGGAAAGCAGAAAGGGAGAGGTCATGAAAAATCAAAACATGTGTGGGTGTGAGAATGGTTTGTTTACTAAAACCCATAATTTATATTAGACAGTTTTAAGCTATTCTTGTGACTGCATTAAGAAAATATTTGCTAAGCACCTGCCCTCTGCTAGAGATTGGAAGGACACAGCAATACAAAGTTTCTCTCCCTCACCTATCGCAGGCCATCAGTCACATTTCACAACTCAGCCTCCTTGCAATCTTGCTCTCTCTCACACTCATCTCCCTCTAGGTTGCTATTGACTTATTGACCTAGTTTAAGACTTTATGACATGTTCATATCTGGGCAATACATATGTTATATTTTTATTTCTATATAACTTATATATGTATATATACACACATATATAATTCACTATAGCACTGTGTATAGAAGCAAAAAACTGAAAAAGCCTAAATATCTAAATATCTGTGACTAGGGAACTGGTTAGATGATTTGTGGTCCAACAATCAAATTCTATGAAGCTGTTAAAAAGAATGAGATAACATTCTATGAAGTGATATAAAATTATCTCTGCTGCTGCTGCTAAGTCACTTCAGTCATGTCTGACTCTGTGTGACCCCATAGACGGCAGCCCACCAGGCTCCCCTGTCCCTGGGATTCTCCAGGCAAGAAAATTATCTCTAAAATATATTAAATGAGATTGAGATGAAAAACTAGTTTATAGTATGCTACAATTTAATTTTAAAGTGATATTGTTAAAATAAAATGTAGACCAGCATTGAAAATCCCCCAAGCAGACAAAACCATTTATGCCACATAAGTAAAACTAAATCTAACTTATTTCATAAACACAAGCAAAACTTAACCTAGGTTACTCCTTATAAATGCCTCTAACAATCATAAAAGAAACTTAAGTCATCTTCCTAAAATGGTATAAGATAACTACTCTTAACCAATACCCTGCTATCTAGAAATGTCCTGCTGTAACAACCAGTCACTGTAAAGGCTGAACAACTTCATCATTTCCACTTTATAAGCTAATGACATCCCTCTGAGCTTCATTTCAGTATTGGATTTGAAGACTCCCAGTTCACAAGCTGTTCTTTTGTGCACAATCAACTCTTCTAAATATTATTTTACTATTCTACTGATCTGGTTTTAACTGTTATTATTTCTGGCTTTTTGACAATGTATGTAATATATTGAATACACACTTACATATGTATACACACACACACTACACACATACACAAACACATGGATCTTCCACTTACAATGGGGTTACATTCCAAGAAACCCCATTTTAAGTTGAAGATATTATAAGCTGAAAATGCACTGAATACACCTAACCTACCAAACATCATAGTTTAGCCTAACCTACTTAGATGTACTCAGAACACTTAGACTACAGTGGGGCAAAATCATCAAACACAGAGCCTATTTCATAATAACGTGTTGAATATCACATTTCAGTTGCAGGTAATTTATTTAATACTGTACTGAAAATGAAAAACAATGGCTCTAGGGGATAGAATGATTGTAAGTGTATTGGTTGTTTCCCTTCAGGATCAAGTGGCTGAATGGAAGCTGCATTTGCCTGGGAAAAGGTCAAAAACCCAAATTTGAAGTACAGTTTCTACTGAATGCAGATCACTTTTGCACCATCATAAGCTGAAAAAATTGTAAGTTGAAACATCATAAGTTGGCAACCATCTGTATACACAAATGCACACATTTATGCGTAGACTCAAAATACCTAAGAATCTGGGAACAATGCTTTCCTCCAAGGGAAGGGAACCAAGTGAGTGGAAGATGGAGAAGGAAGGAGACTTACATTTCACTTTACCTCTTTGTCCTTTTTTGAAACTTGTACCATGTGCATGCCTATACACCAACTACGTAAACAGAATGTTTCGAAAGCAAACACTGTAAAATGTATCTCACATCAGGACTACTACTGTAGTAATCTCCCAACTGCTCTTCTTGTCACTCTCTTCTTTCTATTCAGATATAATTTGTCTAACATAAAATCAAGCATTTTGAGGTGTACAATTCATTGGCTTTAGTAGTTTCATAATGTTCTGCAACCATCACGGCCATCTAGTTCCAGGACACTTTCATCACCCTAAAAGGAAACCCTGCAGCTATTAGCAGTCCCTCTCAATGCTGCTTTCTGTCTCGATTGATTTGCCTCTTCTGGATGCATCATATATATTGTACCACACAAGATGTGCCCTTTGGTGTTTGCTCCTTCGGTCCACCCTTCACTCTACTCCAGAGTTAAGTGACCTTCTCATGCCCCGCCACAGCATGCTGCGCTTGCCTTTCATGTACACTTGTCTGTGTACTTTGACGGAGTTTAGATGTAAGAGGGCAGGGTCCATGCCCACTTGTCTTCAGTGTGTCCCCACTGCCTAAAATATATCAGTAAATACATGAAATTGAAGGAATGTTTCTAAAACACAATCTGATCATATATCCCCTCACTTATGTAACAAGTTGACTGAATTGACTGGACTCGGTAGGGTGAAAGCAAGAAGTGACTTTTTATCCCACCATTATTTTCAGATCTGTTTCCATCCCTAGATGATGTCTCAGCTTTGGGGGGAAGCAGAAAAGCCCAGTCTATTTGAGGAAAGAAGCATGGATTGGGGACCTTAACACAGAACAGAGGCAAAAGGAATTTCTAAGATGTCTTTAAAGGGCATTTCAAAGATGGAGATGATGCAGTAGACCTGGAGAGCAAGATATCCAGCTGGAACTGGACGTGACCTTTCAGAAAGAATAGTGCAAAAGGAAAAACCACCAACTGATGGATTTCCTCACTAACTGTATCAATCATCATGTTCAAAAGTTTGTGGCAGAAATAGTGAAAGGTACATAGAAAACTCAACAATTATTAACACCAGGAAGAGTAAGAAATAATACAAGGGAATAGAACTTGCTCAGCTGCAAATTTCCCTGTTTACCACTAAACATAATGATGTCAACATGGAATGATAATTTAATAAAGATAAATCAAAATATAATTATATTGGGAAGATAGAGGGGCGATGAGTACATCTGTATGATGGGGGAAGAGGGCAAGCCAGGGTAGTAATGACAGATAGCAGCTAAATCCTCATTTAGAATAGGGCAAAGTTAACAGAGAATGTTTACAATTGAAAATGCCAGATATAACAGGAATTTAGAAGTAAATACTAGAGACAGCAGCTGAAAGTATTCAGGTAAAAGTGACTGCCTGTAGAAAGTAGAAATCAAAGGGGCAGAACAGAGTGGGGATAGGGGTGTATTTTGGTTTTAAGTGTGATAGTATTGTTTAAGTCATTGGTGGTCTAAGTACATCTCTTTCATAAACACAAATTATTTTTAAAAGCCCAACTGAATCTAAATTGAAAGGTTCCACTCCCATTCAGTTTAAAGCTTCTCCCTTTCCCCAGCTCAACTCTGAATCTGGCTTATAAATTTAGAGGAGTGAGGCGTATGTTCCCTCTGGGGATGGGCACAGCCCCTTGCCTTGGAGTCAGCTGAGTGGACTGTATTCTCTGAGAGTGACCCTCTCCCATCTCTGTCCCCACAAGTCTTGTTCCTCTCCTTCACTCAGCCTGTACTTCAGTGTAACAGACAACTTCTGTTACCTAGAATAAATGATGCTTCTCTGGTCTGTGTAGACCCAGGGCTTGAAAAACTCTCTCCCCCATCTCCTTTGCCCAGTAAGTTTTCCTCACACGTCAGATCTCAGCTCAAAATCTAGTGCTTGCCTCCAAAGAAATGTTCAAAGTCTTAGTAGTGACTCACCTATGCTCCCTCATGCTTCCTCTAGCACAGCACCGATCACACCATCTTCCTATCAGACTGTAAGCTCCATGACAGCATAAAAATTCAGTGTTATGCTCAATAAACACTTGATGAATGAATGGTCACCACATTCTCTCTGTAGACAAAATGTTATAGGGAGGCCAACTGTAATCAAAAGCCTGCTTAGCAGACACAGCATCAGAGTTGGGGGAAATGAATGAGTATTTACCCAGGACATTCCTATTTGCATGGATGCCCTGAATTTATTATTAATAGCACCTCCCTTTCTCACTCTGTAACAATGTCTCAGTTTGGATGATAAATGAGATGGGATGGCATGACATATACCTGATCTCAGGGCATCCTCTCCTCAGGATCATGCTGAAGACACAGTCACCATCTCCTCCATCAGTGTTGCCTATGTTGTATAGCCAATTAGTCCCCTCCACTCTTGATCCCATGCCCAGTGATCCAGTAATTCATTAGCTGGCCTAAAGTATAGCCTCAATGAAAAGGCAATATACCATATCTTTATGGTGTTTCTACATAACTCTGCTACGATCTATTATGTTTCTTTTACAGTTTAACCCTTCAGGCCATCCTAATTTCCTAGGGAAGACAAAATAGTGAGCTGTGGATACTGTCACCCTCAAGTTCTACCTACAGAAACCTTGTTCTCTAGGCATCCTTGATAACTCAGTCACAGCGGTGCAGCACCCATGTCAGTCCATATATCTATGAATAAGAAGGCGACAGCAGCTTCAAATTTATCAGACAAGGAAAAGACATTTGGATTTTGTGTGAAGAGCCTCATATGGCGAAAAATAACCTTTGAAATTCTGCCAGCAAAATTCAAGCTCTGAGAAAAAAGGAAGAGGGAATTCCAATCCAAGTCTCCTTGAAAATTGTATACCTGGAGCGAGAAACCAAAAAGGTTTCAATCTGGCCCCCAAACTACAACTTGTTTCTCAATCCTGGGATTCAGTTTCCAGCTTACTTGGATCTATTTTTGAAATGTTTTAAACTCTTATTTGTTGTTTGAATCCTTCTTTGAGGGAAAAGAGTCACATTATGATGTAGAAATCAAAATGGGAAGAGTCACATTATGACTGAAGCTGAAGCTCCAATACTCTGGCCACCTGATGTGAAGAGCTGACTCATTGGGAAAGACCCTGATGCTGGAAAGATTTAAGGCAGGAGGATAAGGAGATGACAGAGGATGAAATGGTTGGATGGCATCACTGACTCAATGGACCCTTTGGACTGTAGCCCACCAGGCTTTTCTGTCCATGGGGTTTTCCAGGCAAGAATACTGGAGCAGGTTGCCATTTCCTTCTCCAGGGCAATGGACATGAGTTTCAGCAAGAGATGGTGATGGACACAGAAGCCTGGAGTGCTGCAGTCCATGGGGTTGCAAAGAGTCAGACACAACTGAGCAACTGAACAATAACATGACATAGAAATAAGAACTTCACAGTTGGTAAAACTCAGCACGTCACAGCAGTATGCAGAGGGTTCACAGTGCCAGAGAACTTGGCAGGACTCACCAAGTAGTCCTGCATTCCTTCACTCCCTTTCTCAAGTGCTTCCAATTCTCACTCCCTTGGCCATTGGTTTTGAAACCATCTTCCTCTGTCAGCCACCTTGGCTCCAAGTCGGAAGCAGTAGCAGCCACCTGTCCCTTTATAAACGTGGGGTATAAGGCTGCTGTGACTGTGACGGGCCAAGATTAAAGCTGTGACTTCAGTCAATCCTCCTTCTGCAGCTAGGCCAGACAGGGCTCCTTGCAATGAGATGACATTGTGTGATCTCCTTGTAAAGAGAGGATTCAGTTCTCTAACTAGGATCTTCATCAGACCTTCTACTTTCTTCTAGACTCTGGCCATTTGCAGTGATGGTACACAAACAACATATTAAAAAATGGAGCTCTAAACAGTAAAGAATTAGCTTGCAATGCAGGAGACTCAGGTTCATTCCCTGGGTCGGGAAGATCCCCTGGAGAAGGAAATGGCAATCCACTCCAGTATTCTTGTCTGGAGAATTCCATGGACCAGAGGAGCCTGGCGAGCTACTGTCCATGGGGTTGCAAAGAGTTGGAAATGACTGAGAAACTGACTTTTTTTCACTGGTGTCAAAAATGACCTGAAAGACTTCACTGCTCTAGGACAGCTGCAGACTGAGAGAAATTTCAAAATATCAACCCAACCTACCTACCTATTCAAATTCAATAAGCAGACTGATGTTAAACAAAGTAATACTTATTCCCCATACTTTTTGGTCTCACAAAGGGGTTATATGTTTGCATATATTGTAATTAGTTCCCATACAATGCTAAAATTTGGTTACAGGTAGGGAATAGGAGGACAAATGTAAGTCAAATATTTTGAAAAACAAAGATTAATGGGAAATTACTTCTCTAATATTTAACAAAAAGAAGAGGAAAAATAGCAAAAAAAAGAATTTATGAATTTAAACCAAATAAAGAATCCATAAACTTCATAAACTGATAGCAAAAGAAAGAAACAGAATTCTAAACCAAACCAACATGTTGTAGGAATGCTTTCCACTTAATTTTTCCCCTTCCCCTCAAACACTAAATTGTGTCTCATCAAAATCATGTAAATTCTCACCCATAACCCCAAATCTGGAGAGACTCCAACTAAGCTTGTATCTCTAGCTTTTCCTTCTGTTGATAGGAGCACAATGGAAATGACTGATGGAGAAATAAGTGAAATAGAGGAAGTTTTTAAAAAGAGGCTCACCTTTGGATAAAGTTAGGGCTCCAGGGCTGCAGGTTGAATTGGGGAGCAAATCCAAAGTCTATGGTACCCAGTCCCTCCCACCATGTGAATAAGATATACCTCTTATCCAGGTGAAGGAAACCTAGTTCAGAGCATTTAACAAAGTATCAAAAGCTGAAGGATATAAAGTAAAATACACACCTTTATGGAGTCCCCCATTCTCTGCCATGTCAACAGAGTGTAAAAAGAGATTAGGCACTAAATGGCTAATTTTCAACTGGGGCTTCCAACACAAATAACATTGATCTCAGTTAAAGTAGAAAATGACAAGGAAGTTATCTATACTGTATAAGAACAATTAAAAATCATAGATAGAGCTGTCTAGGTAAAGTATTAGAAAAATAAAAATAACAAGGTAAATATGCAAGCATGCCACAGCAAAAAAAAAAAAAAAAAAAAGTAGAGAGAAGGAAAGAAAAGACAAAGAAATTCATCCAAGCAAGTTTGTATGTTACCTAAGGAAGAGAAGAAAGTTACTTTACCAATATAGTACTGGAGTGGACTGCCATTTCTTCCTCCAGGGGATCTTCCCAACCCAGGGATCGAACCCAGGTCTCCCACATTGTAGACAGATGCTTTACTGTCTGAGCCACCAGGGAAGTCCTCAGTTAAACTATAGAGCAACATATTATGGGCTCCATAAAATAAGAGCTTTTTTAAGACTATATTTTTATCTTTTCTTGAACATTCATATGTCCAGAAGTGTATAGAAGTCACCAATAACACGGGTTGTATATAGGGGAAGTTAACTGGATGGGTAGAAGAGAAGAAGAGGGTATTCTCACATGGAAGTTTTCTTTGATTTCTGAACAACGTAAATACATTATCTAGTTTTTTAGATGAACAAGAAATATATTTTGGTTGATAACAAAAGAAGATAAGCTCAAAAGCAGGATGATAAAAGGAGATGAAAAGGGAGATTGCAGACATAAGAAACAAATCGAGGATCAAATTCCTGTAATACAGAACTAATAAATAAAATGGATAGAAAGGGCACAGAATTGATAAGACTGAGGTTTGCTCAACTGGAAAAGAAAAAAATAAACTCGAGACATCACAATGATCACAAATAAAAAAGTTAAGATATCAGAGAAAAACTAACAATTATAAAAGATTTTTTTAGGAAACCCAAAACAAAGATAAAAGGTGTTCCTATACCAGAGAACTCACGAAAGATAACAGAAAAGTATGCAAAGATCTAACAAAAGAAACTTTTCCTGAAGTTAAGCAAGATGTGAATATGCAGAATGAAAAGCTTCACAAGTACAAGAAAAACTGATTCAGAGCGCTCCTCATATTAGATATAAGTTTTTAGCTTTAAAGATTAGGAAATAATTCTTTAGGAAATCCATGGGAAAAGAGCAAATTGGTACATTAGGTAGTGAGACTAGTAATGAGAATCAGGCTGTGATCCATCCTCCTCAGAGTAACAAAGACACAACAGTGGAAATGTGACCACAACATTGTAAAGGAAAGTATACCCAAGGGTATTATACTCAATCATGATGATATTCAAATAAAAAGTCAACAGGCAGACGTTTTCAACCATTTAAAACTCAGGAAATAAGCCTTTCTTAGAAAACAAGATTACATGAGTATGCAAGCTATCCAGTTAAGAGATGTATTAGAATGAAGAACTTAGGAATGAAGAATATATAGTAAAAAAATTGATGATAAAGGACTCACTTAAATATTAATTATTTGTTGTTGTTGTCCAGTCCCTAAGTCATGTTCAACTCTTTGCAACTCCATGGACTGCAGCACACCAAACTCCCCTGTCCTCCGCTATGTGATGGAAATGGTAAATAAGGAATGTAACAAATATAAACCTTAGTAATTCAAAAATAATAAGATAAAGAGGAGATGGGGCAGTTGAAGAATAAAAATGATAATATCTTCATATCAGGAATTTAAATTAAAACTAAAGAATATATACGTACACACACACACTCACCCAAAAAACTCTTAATTTTTCATAACCTAAAAGGAAGCATGGGATCATTTAGGAAATAACAACCCTTATGGTAGTGAAACAATGATTTAAATGGCAACAATTCTTTGGGGTTTATTTCACTGAATTTTAACTTTTGTTGAGATGAAATTAGAAGTAATTATATTTAAAACAAATGGTTTGTGTAGTCTTATTTTAAAGTATTATCTTTATCCTTTCTATACAGTTACACAGAAGAATATTTGGAATCATGGTCACTAATGCTAATATAGATTAATTTTAGGTGGTGGGTCTTAGAGTGATTTCTTTTCCCTTTTTACTGCTTAAATTTTATAATTAGGAAGTACTCATTTTATCAAAACAAAAGAAATAATATTTAAAAATACATAAGCCAAGTTGTACAAAGACCAAATGCACTTTCAATTTAATTCCATGAATATCTTTATGAGCACTTACTATGTGCCAAGTCTAATGTTAGTCTAACGCTGAAGGTGGAAAGGGTGGAAAGCTAAGCATGAATTCACATCCTAGCTTAGGCACGCACTTAAAGCCAGTGAGACCTTGACAAGTCATTTAATCTGAGCCTCTTTCTTTTTCAGTAAAAATTGGGAACATAACTACATTACTATGTGGACACAGTGAAGTGTTAAAGTATATAAAGCACTTGTAACAGCATCTGAAATGCAGCAGAAACAAAATGTTAGTGACTGTGATTTTTTATAATCGCATTACTTCTGTCAAAAATCATGATTTATTGATAAAAATTCTGCCATCATTGTTGGTTCCATTATCATCAAGGTGGTCTAAAATTCATAAAACTATTTCTAAAGTGTGTGAGCAGATAATAAAAATGTTTCAAAGCAGGGGAAGTTTTTTTTGGTTAAGAAATTACATAAAGTAGATTAGCTCTTTAACCTTGATAAATGAAACTCAATGTAGTCACATTACAATGACTAAAGGCACAGAGTCGAACACAACTGAAGTGACTTAGCAGCAGCAGCAGCAAACGCATATGAGCAAAGCTTTATATTTACCAAATTATAAGATATTATTACCAAAGTATAGAGTATGTTTCATTAGCCCTGAGGCAAGGAACTTAAAGTATCTTAATTGCTTGTTACTTTTCCTCCACCTTCTATTGATAAACTTGAAGATAATTTACTCAGGCAAAGAGAACAGATGTTGTATGTTGTAAATTTTACTAAAGGCCAGTAAGATAAGAGAATGCATTTACATGCTTGTCTAACTCTTTGCAATTTAATTTATGTGGTACAAGTTGAAAAATCAGGGAAGTTTTGCTTCTTCCTGCCCAGTGCTGATTAAATCAATTTGAAGCACTCCACTAAATTAATCACCCCCAAGACAGTGTTCTTTGTTTTCTAATGTTCCTATGACAAGACGCCGCCGGCTAGGAGCCATAGATTTCTGATAACAAAATCAGGGAACAAGTCAAGAAAACAGAAGAACACATAAAATAAGTGAGAAGAAAAATAATTTCTAGATTAGATAACTATGCCTAGGGTTAAAAGTCTCAACTCTCTGAAGGAGAGACTGTTATTGCCAGTCAGTGACGAGTCATCAGTGACACACTGCTTGAAGGGGGGAAAAGGTACAAAGTAAAAAAAAAAAAAAATGTAACACACAGAGAGAGAACATTTGAGGATGGCTTAGCTTTTATTGTAATTGAAGTTTTATAAGGAACTTCCCATCCCCAAATTTGCCATACTCTACAATTCTCCTCCAAGGCTGGACAATAACCTATCAGTTTCACAGCTACAAGAAAAAAGAAAAGCCATCATTCTTCCCTCCTTCGATTTTGGCCCAGACTGAACGACTGTCCTGCCATGTTAAACACTCAAACAGGAGCGGGTGGTGGAGATGCAATATAACTAAAGTTATTCAATTCATACCAGAAGTTGGATATTGTTATTTTTTCTGTGGTCCCCGAGGAATTTTAAAAACTCCTAGTTTCAATTAACTTTGTTCCAGGTTTTAACAATTGAGAAATACCAAGTGCCAGCTGAGTAAGTGATCAGGCCAAGCTTTTATTATAAATTCAGAAGTAATAATACTAATTACCATTTATAGAACACTTAGTATTCTCCAGGTAGGGGGCTGAACCCTTCACATACATCATGTATTTATTTTCTCATAAATGTCCTAGGCATCCATGCTTAGTCACTCAGTCAGGTCCAACTCTTTGTGACCCTTTAGACTTTTGGGCTGTAGCCCACCAGACTCCTTTGTCCATGGGATTTTTCAGGCAAGAAAAATAGAGTGGGTTGCCATTTCTTTCTCCAGGGGATCTTCCCAACCCAGGGATCGAGCTCACATCTCCTGTGTCTCCTGCATTGCAAGCAGATTCTTTACTCGCTGAGCCACTGGGGAGGCCCTAAGGTAGATATTCTTTTTGTTTTACAAATGAAAAAGCACAGGATCATGACAATTCAGTAACCAGAGATTACATGTCTGCCTATGACACAATTTTTTTTTTTTGACACAAGATTCTATCTCTCAGGCCCTGTTCTTCTTCTGGGTGACACCTTGGAAGGCCTACCTGGCATTGAAATGCTCAAATTCTCAAAACAAAACAAAACAAAAACCACAACATTCTCTAAAGGGGGTTTTCTTTGCTGCTTATTTTTATCCATTCTGTGCTCAGGAATTTCAGCTTATATAGTCTGTTGTTTCCTCCCAATCTAAATGACTGTTTACAATAACTTTTAGAGGACTCGATGAAGCAGGGTTTCGTTGAATACAACAATAAAGACTGGATTCCCCACCATGGAATGAAACAGCTGAGCAACAATCCAGTTGATCAAACAAAATTATATAACAAGCCACAAATGGAATGTTATGGTTTCTATTTTAATTTCAAGTCCTTTCAAAATACTAGCAAATGTAGATGAGAAAATTGTCTCTGCTTTGATCCTGTCCATCCTTCTCTTCCCACGTTGCTCAGGTTCTGTCCTTTTGTATGACTTATACATTTCTGGTCCCAGACCAGTTTTCAGTGGGACGAGATTTTATTTTATGTGGACCTACAGGTGGCGCAGCAAGACAATTGAATACAGTTCCTGTGCTTGAAAAATTCATGTCTAGTGGGGAATTCAGATATAGACCATCATCATAATGAGATGTGATAAATATGTGTTTAGAACTGTTATGTGCTGTGCTTAGTCACTCAGTCATGTCTGACTCTTTGCAACCCCATGGACTGTAGCCCGCCAGGCTCCTCTGTCCATGGGAATTCTCCAGGCAAGAACACTGAGTGGGTTGCCATGCCCTCATTCAGGGGAATTTTCCCAACCCAGGGATCGAACCCAGGTGTCCCACATTGCAGGCGGATTCTTTACTGTCTGAGACACCAGGGAAGCCCTTAGAACTGTTACAGCAATATAAAGTTTGGAGAAAATTTTGTTGGATGTCTGAAAGGAATTTGGGGCTATAACATTTAATATCATATATATTAACATAATAGGAATATAATGCACAGAATACAATAAAATAGAAATCAGTCAGTTCAGTTCAGTCGCTCAGTCGTGTCCAACTCTTTGCAACCCCATGAATCACAGCGCGCCAGGCCTCCCTGTCCATCACCAACTCCCAGAGTTCACTCAGACTCACTTCCATCGAGTCAGTGATGCCATCCAGCCATCTCATCCTCAGTCGTCCCCTTCTCCTCCTGCCCCCAATCCCTCCCAGCATCAGAGTCTTTTCCAATGAGTCAACTCTTCGCATGAGGTGGCCAAAGTACTGGAGTTTCAGCTTTAGCATCATTCCTTCCAAAGAACACCCAGGGCTGATCTCCTTCAGAATGGACTGGTTGGATCTCTTTGCAGTCCAAGGGACTCTCAAGAGTCTTCTCCAACACCACAGTTCAAAAGCATCGATTCTTCGGCATGCCCTTCTCCAGGGGATTTTCACCTGCAAGCCCAATGTGTATACACTGGGCTTGTAGGTGGCTCAGTGGTAAAGAATCCACCTGCCAATGGAGGAGACGCAGGTTTGATCCCTGGGTCGGGAGAATCCCCTGGAGAAGGGCATGGCAACCCTCTGCAGCATTCTTGCCTGGAGAATTCCATGGACAGAGGAGCCTGGCGGGCTACAGCCCATGGGGTCGCAAAGAGTTGGACACAACTGAGCATGAGCACGGTCACAATTGCAGGTGTGCTCAGTCTCTGTCTGGAGTCACACAGAGATCACCTGAAGTACTGCATCTTGATCAATGACACATCTCCACTGTGCTCTGCAAATTAATTACTCACTAGCCTGTCACCCTGCTGGCTTGCCCTCTGGGTCCTCTAATCTTCACGGCTTCAGTATTCTGCCTGGCAACCACCCATGGGAGGGGTGTATGTGGTTCTGGTTTTCTCGAGGGAAGAAACAGAGATGGCCCTGACAGAGGGCCAGCATGAAAGCCTCACTGGGTCAGATTTCACAGGCTGTAGCACCTCCTATGTAACACAGCTGCCCAGAATTTAAAGCTTTTCCCACACTATCTTCTGGGTTTCCCTCTTGGCCCACCATAGGCTCCTGCTTCAAATGGTCTTCAAGATGGCACAAGATTTAAATCCATTCCAAATGTCAGAAAATCTTTTTTTTTTTTTCATTTTATTTTTTATTATTTTTGGTTTTTTATTTTATTTATTTTTTATTTTTTTACTTTAAAATACTGTATTGGTTTTGCCATACTTCAACATGAATCCACCACAGGTGTACGTAAGTTCCCACCCCTGAACCCCCCTCCCACCTCCCTCCCCATACCATCCCTCTGGGTTATCCCAGTGCACCAGCCTCTCCCCATACCATCCCTCTGGGTCATCCCAGTGCACCAGCCCCAAGCATCCTGTATCCTGCATCGAACCTAGACTGGCGATTCATTTCATATATGATATTATACATATCTCAATGCCATTCTCCCAAATCATCCTGCCCTCTCCCTCTCTCACAGAGTCAAAAAGTCTGTTCTGTACATCTGTGTCTCTTTTGCTGTCTCGCATACAGGGTTATCGCTACCATCTTTCTAAATTCCATATATATGCGTTAGTATACTGTATTGGTGTTTTTCTTTCTGGCTTACCTTAAACGTTGTTAAGTATGAAATAAGAAAAAGGAGAGGGATGAGGAGGAAGAGAGCAAGCAGGCAGGCAAAAACAAGGAGGGAGAAAAGGGGGAAATTATACCAAAAAGAGAAATACAAACATCAGGAGTCAGTCCAGGAGTGAAATGTGATTCTCATAGCACTAGGACTGCAAAACCTATATGAGAGAGACTGTGAAATAAAGGGCAGAAAAGAGTAAACTTCAAAAAATATCTATTGGTATTTTTATGAGAATGATATTAAATTTATGGATTGATTTAGATTAACTGATATATTTATAATGCTGCTTTCCTTTCCAAGAACATGGTGTATCTTTCCATTTTTCACATCTACTTGACCCTTAAACATGTGTTAATAAACTCAGTCTCACTCATAATATCCCAGAATGTGACAAGAGACATAGTCTGCTGGCAAAGCTGTGAAGGTAAATTATACATGACGGCATAGAATGCAAAGTGGGAAAATTCCTCCAAAGAACAATTTGGCACTATCTGTCAAAATTATAAATACATCTCCTCTCTAACCTGGCAATCTCACTTCCAAGAATTCATTCTGTAGGTATACCTACATGTAGAAGAAATATTGTATGTACAAGCCTATTTTCTCATAGTATTGTTTGTAATACTGAAAGATTGGAAACAATCCAAGTGTTCAACAAAAGGATGCTGATTAAATAAACTATAGTACATTCACATAATAAATGTGCAATTAGGAAGCTCTGTATGTACTTAGAAAGATTCTCATAATATACTATTAATGAAGAAAGGAAGATGCAGAACAGTTCATACAGTACACTACCTTCTGTGTTAGGAAGAGGAGAAAAGAAAATATTTTTTAGCAGGATAAATATTGGAAGAGCAAATAAGAAACTAAAGGGAGCCTCCTGGTGGCCTAAGGGCTAAGACTCAGTGCTTTCACTCCCGTGGCCCAGGTTCAATCCCTGGTCAGGAAACTAAGATCCCACAGGCTGTACAGTGCAGCCAAGAAAAATAAAAAGTCCCTGAGAACATTCCAGAATTGAAGACATGACTCCTCGGGTCTAGAAAGTCTTATTGAGAACATCAAGGATAAGTAGGAAATATATTTTTTAAAAAAGAAACTAAAATAAGTGATCATCATAGGAGTAAGAATGGGGATCAAGGAGGACAAGGACAGGGATGGGAACACAGCTTTTTACATTTTGAAATTTTGAACCATGGGAATATACAGAAATTTGAGTGTAAAATTTAAATAGATGATATTTACTAAAATTTTTAATGTTGTGAAAGATCTCTTTGGCTTGATTTTTTATCACCCATAATTAGGTTACTAAAGATAATACTTTTTTTAATTCCCCCAAATATCTTAACACTTGATAAGAAACTATTTTAGGAGCTCCCTTAGCAAAGTGAAATTTCCACCCTTTTGCTTTTTCTACAAGTTAGCCTCAAATCATTTACCCAGCTCTAATCCCCGCCCCCAAATATACCCTTCATTCCAGCCAATATGCCACCTATAGAGATGTATGGAAGAGTCTCATAGCAGTGGGAAAGAGAAATAGTTATAACTTACGAAAAAGAGAGAGAGCCAAGTCCAGACAGGGAAAGAATTATCTAGGAGAGATCTTGGGTGAGTCTGTATTAGGACAGTGTAGGTCCAGATTCCCAAATATTTATAACGAGGGAGGGCCCACACTCTTCAACATTAACCACCAGGGCATATTAGGCCTGTGTCTTTGGCTCTAGAGCTGGTCTCAGTTCTATTAATATTAGGAATGACCTTAAAGCTAAGAACTCGTAGACAGTCTCTACAAA
This sequence comes from Cephalophus harveyi, assembly GCA_006410635.1. Classification (NCBI taxonomy): domain Eukaryota; kingdom Metazoa; phylum Chordata; class Mammalia; order Artiodactyla; family Bovidae; genus Cephalophus; species Cephalophus harveyi. The sequence continues at coordinate 63,596 of SJYT01070566.1, read as the reverse complement.
CCCCACCACTCAGTACGTGGCACACTGCATCACTGGTCCTAAGTTTCTTTCTTCCCTTCACCTTGGCCAAGTTACTTAAGTTTCTCCCACTAGAGGCACAGTGAATTTCCAGGGCCGAGGGGAATGTCTGAAGAACTTGGCTGCCCTTTTAGGGTTACCGGATAAAATACAGGACATCCAGTTAAATTTCAGAAAACAACTACTGTTTAAACATAAATACATCTCAAATACTGCACACAACATTTTTATACTAAAAAAGAATTTGTTGTATATCTGAAATTTGAATTTAATACAGCATCTTGTGTTTTTATTTATTTAAATATGGACAAACTTCCCTCCCCTTCATTTTTACCCAGGATTGAACCTATAATTAGAAAAAGTGGGGAGTGGTCTCAGGCAGTTGCTGATCAAGAAAGGGGGGCAGAAGAGAAGGAATGTCCCAAAATGTACATTTCTCATCAACAGAGGAATGGATAAACAAAAGGTAGTATGTGTGTATATATATATATAAATATATATATACATACATATATTTCTTTTAGAGGAAAAATATATATTCCTTATAAAGTCTGAGTACAATTCCATTGTGTGTTTATATATAAATATGTATATGTAAATTGTAAATATGCATATTTATATATGTATATA
>SJYT01070566.1:34706-62638 GCA_006410635.1 Cephalophus harveyi | reverse complement strand
CAGATTTCATATATATATTATTTATGTATATATTATATGCATTACTTATTTATATAATATACACAGTGAAATTTTACTCAAATTTTATATTATTTTACTCAGATGTTATATATATATGATAATATATATTAAATATTTATATAGTATACACACAATGGAATTTTACTCAGACTTTAAAAGTAATGACATCCTGACAACATGGATGAAACTTGAAAACATTTTGCTAAGTGAAACAAAGATGAATGGATAAGAAAGCTGTGGTACATATACACAATGGAATATTACTCAGCCATCAAAAAGAATACATTTGAATCAGTTCTAATGAGGTGGATGAAACTGGAGCTTATTATACAGAGTGAAGTAAGCCAGAAAGAAAAACACCAATACAGTATACTCACGCATATATATGGAATTTAAAAAGATGGTAATGATAACCCTGTATGCAAGACAGCAAAAGAGACACAGATGTATAGAACAGTCTTTTGGACTCTGTGGGAGAGGACGAGGGTGGGATGATTTGGGAGAATGGCATTGAAACATGTATAATATCATATATGAAACGAATTGCCAGTCCAGGTTCGATGCAGGATACTGGATGCTTGGGGCTGGTGCACTGGGATGACCCAGAGGGATGGTACGGGGAGGGAGGAGGGAGGGGGGGTTCAGGATGGGGAACACATGTACACCCATGGCAGATTCATGTTGATGTATGGCAAAACCAATACGATATTGTAAAGTAATTAGCCTCCAATTAAAATAAATAAATTTATATTAAAAAGAAAGAAAACATTTTGCTAAGTGAAACAAGCAGACACAAAAGAACAACTATTGTATGGTTCCACTTAAATGAAGTACCTACAGTAGGCAAATTCAGAGGCAGAAAGCTGGATGGAGGTTAGCAGGGGTTGGAGAAAGAGGAGAATGACAAGTTGTTTAATGGGTACAAACTTTCTGTTTGGGAGGATAAAAAGTTACAGAAATGGATAGTGGAGATGGTTGCACAACACTATAAATGTTCTTAATGCCACCAACTTGCACACTTTAAATGGTTAAAATGGTACATTTTATGTTACATGTGTTTTACCACAATCAAAAAAAGAGAGAGAGAGAGAAACTCCCCAAGGCTCCTTGCCACTGGCTGGAACGATTTTTCCCAAGCCATTCAACCATTTGTCAATAAGATATAAACATCCATTAAGGGTTACTGAACTGTTTTTTAATGATTAGCATGTAGGTGTAAATGATTAGATCATAAAATCCTTTTTTGCCTCAAAGTCATGCTTCTTTATGTCTTCTTCAGTGCAATGCAGATAAATGTTGAAAAGTATTTATAAAAATAATTAATGCCTTTGGCCATCTATTTCTTTTTCTGTCAGTACAAATTAGCTTATGTTAGGAACTTTCTACATATTGAACATTTTTCCCAATGATTCATTATGACTTCTGGGAGGCTATTCTGGATCAGGTTTTACTATGTGAACAGATTTTAAGATATTATATTAAACTAGTTTCATGAAGTCCATATCACACACAAAATCCCAATCTTAATCAAGCATTAAGGTGATTGATGCTATTAGTGTGGTTAGTTTACAGAGCAATAAAGAATTTATACATCAAATACCTGAGAGATGGATGTTGAGCAAAAGAAGTTAGTTAGAACTTTGAACCTAGAAAATAATACCTATAATATCCTTGAAAACATTGATCTTTTCAATACTCAAGTAATAATTCTTCACTCTTCTGTGAAGCTAACAGTAGATGAAGGCTATAATAAAATACCAATTAAATAAGCTTATTATACCTCATTTATCTGATAACAGTATCCTCTGTGATATAACTTAAAAGAAGGACTGTGAACATAACTGTGAATATAACTTAAAAGAAGGATGTATCAAGCTGTATTGACAAGTGGAGAAATATTGGATGATTTTCTTTAAGCACTAAGCAAGTATCTACCCACTCATTTCTCAGTTTCCATGTGCATAAAAAGGATATAAAAATACCTACTCCACAAGGTCATTCTGAGAGTCAGATGAGACAGTAACCTTATAAAGTACTATGTGATATCGCGTTGACATTATGAATTTCAAGAGTGAAACTGAACTTATCCCAACCACAGACAAGGAGCTGAACTGTCAGCAAAACTTTCACATTAAAAAGCCCAACATGATGTCTAATCCTTAGGAAACTGATTCATATTTCAGAAAATACGTTAGGGTAATAATTAATAAGATGGCAAGTGGAACCACGTGTCTGGACCAATTCCCAGGGCTTATTCAAAAAAATTCACTGAAGTAACCAACATTTGGTTTGGGAGTATTTGAAGAGAGCATTTGACATATTCAGCAGATAAGAGGTACATAATTTTCTCAAGATGAAGTTTTTAAAAAAAAAAACATTAAAAAAATCAGAAATAATGAAGTCATCAAATAAGTTGTAGACAAGCTTGTAAACTCCCTAGTGTCCCTAGTACAGACAGCTAACATTAATATCTAATGAGATCTTTCTCCTTGGTAGAATCTAGGTACCATGGTAAAGGTCACATTCATTACAAGTCTGAATGTTCCAGTTGGAAACAAGTCCTGCTAACTGAGCCAAAAATCTTAACTGGTTCCTAACATAATTGTATTGCCTTGGCCTCATCAACATTATGTTCCAGTCAGCTAAACTGAGAATCTCCCTCCTTCTCTAATGACCTTCAAGAATGCAAGCAAGAGGTTCCTCTTTTTTTGAGAGCATTACATGGGGATGCGAGGATACAGAAGGAAACAGCCTATGGAATCACAATTGTAACCTTGAAAAAGGAAACTTCAAAGCTCTTGGGTTCGCTCGATTCCTAGGAAGGGAAAAAAAAAAAAAGGCATTCCCAGATTCTACTAAGGAAGCACAGAACATGGTCTAACAGATTTGGAACTTCTATCTGTTCACCACGAAAGATAAATACGGAGGATCAGACCAAAATATCCCAACGTTGGGTGTTCTTAGCGATTCTCCAATTTGGTTGCAAAATTAAATTCACTTACTTCAAGATTCTCAGGGTTAAAAGATTTACTCTTAAGAAGCTCTCTACTTGAAATTGTTATTGTTGAGGACAGATTTAAAATGCATTAGGTATATTCAAAAGCCTAAACGGAAAAATAACAACACTAATTGGGCTGACCCTCCTGCCTCCAGAAAGTTAAGATATATGTTTGACAGGTAATTAAATGCAATATTCTAAAATGGGAGCGAAATCAAGAGAGAAGCTCTGCAGAATACCAATGGCAAAGTGGCTTAGGTTTCTCTTACCTTCTTTTGACTCCCACAGAATGTTTTCTACTAAAATGAATATTTGAGCCACTGCCAAAATGAAGAGCTTCTTTTGGGAAATAATGCATATTTTGTATGTGAGAGAGGCAATCTCAGGCTGAAGAAAACATGGATTTTAATATCTGGTAGACAGGGGTCCAAATTCTGGTTTTGTCTCTGAGCAGCTCATGATGTTAAGTTATTTAATCTCTCCAAGCCTCAGGGTGCTTTTCCTCTATAAAATGGGGACAATAATATGCCAGACTGTTAAGAGAACGGGAAATTTCATAAATATTTATATAGCCCATTACAGTGCTGGAACATAGTATACTCACAATAAAAGTTTGTTGAGCTGCATATATATTAAGAATGTCAATCTCAGACATTATCTCCAAAAGAGAACATCATCATTGCAAAGATGATAGCCATTATTTTCCTGAAAAGGATGTAGTTAATTCCTATTGGGACTGTTCTTAGTGCTAACAGCTTTCAAACACAGATCTCACTTTGTTCTTAGCACTCGCACCCAACCACAAGCAGATTTAATCCACATCAGTCTTCTCTTTTAAAAGGGTTATAATGGTATCAAACATTGAAGGCTTTGATTGGGTAACTCAAAGAATTTTCTACCCTGCTGTGATTCTGATTGGCTGAGTGGAAACAATAAAACAGCTACCTGTGGGTTGACCTACAAAACTCACTTTTCAACAACAAAAAAACTGGCATTTAAGAAAAAGAATATCATCTCCAAATAGGAGGAGGTAGTTGTTTTCAATCCCATTATTCATTTTCATCCTCTTGTATTTCTTTAGGACCACTAGAAATAAGATTTGCAAATAAACTGAAAAAGGGATCCCCATGTTACATTTAAGGGCTTGGAGAATGCTTATGAGATTTTTTTGACTTAAAAAATGTCACAGAAATAAAGCATATATTAAAAAGAAATCCAGAAAAAATAATCAAGATGAATGCAGGGAAAAAACAAAGATATATTATAGTCCAATGAATCAGTCTGCTTGGATTTAACAACAATAATACACACACACACACACACACACACACACAGCCTATTTGTGGTGATTTCCTTCAGTTTGAGCATGGATAAATTTTCTTTCCACTAAAAATGGGTTCTTTTATTCTTAGTTTCATTCAAGTAAGAGTGGACTCAACTTTTCCTTAGTATTGTGGGAGACCATGCTGTGGAAATGGCTTCAAATAATGAGCACTGGGGGGGTGAGTGAAATGCTGCTCATGTTTACACCGGCGCACGGGCACAAACAAAAGCTCCAGCACACCAGCAGCATTCTGTTGATCTGCTGATTTTCTCCAATATGGTTCCTGCTGAGGCACAGTAACAAGGGAAAATAACAAAAAGTCAGCTAAAAGATCTGTTATGGGAATGCAGAGGAACATCTTTTTAAAATAAGACTATAATATGCTCATAGAGTGTTGAAATTCATCCATGCTGGTCAAAATAATTCATGAAGTTGAAGTTTCAAGTCTATTCAAAATATTGCCATAGGGAGCTCTAGTGGTGCATGTCAAATAATAGAGTCCAAGGGCGTCAGCCAGTCTAAAGGAGACACTATTTATGCCATCCCTTCTCCCCACCACCCAACTCAAGGGTATTGTTAGAGGCAGCCAACAGTAGGTCATGTGGCCAGAAATGGACACAGTTCATAATGGGTATGTAGTACATAATATGAATAGAGTAATTTTATGACATGTGTGCTCTACCACTATGCCTACTTTTATGAAACAATAACAATTTCTGATTAACTTATGAGGTGTCTCATCAGAAGACTAAAATCAAAACCATGCATCTAATTGGTCTTCCCATCCCAAGGAACATTAATTTTGCATAAGAATTTATCAGGAATTAAATTCCATAAACTTTAGGAAAAGGGAAGGGAATGACTTAATTGGAGATTCCCTTAATTAGTTGCAATTTTCTATATTTCCACAAATAATTTTACATCAGATCCTCAAAATCAGTTATCATAATGGAAGGCATAGTAGATAGTGCAGTGATTTATTCTTCTATCTTAATAATGAATCAACAGCATTTCTGAACGTCATGGTGCTGGTAGGTGCATTACAAAAAGAAATCTAGGCATAGGGAAATGGCTGGCCTTAACCCCCAAATTGTCAGGAGATGGAATAAAAGTGCGAGCAACGCAAAAAGGCATATAATGAATTTAATGACACTCAAATAGCTTGGTCTCTGCTGGATGCCACTGGCTTCCCTCTAAACATCCTATTCATGGCAGTCACAATACAGGTAGCATCTCTTTTACTGACAATTTTCAATTTGCCGTGACTCTTCTGACCAATTCCAACATCTAACCACTGCAATTGAAGAGCTGGAACAAAGGTAAGTTAATGGCTCAAAATAGTTTTTTTATATATATATCTAAGTACTTCTTCCTCTACCACCATGACTCCCCACCCCAAACTTATTCCTATCCTCCTTTCTATATTTGTGTTTTAGGTGGCAGAAAGATTCGAGAGAAATGGAAGAATTGGGACAGAAAGAAATCTAGTAACAACTTGTGTCCCCTAAGGCCCACTACCAGAACCTGTGGTATCATTCCATCAAAGACATGAAGATTAGAAAAGACTCAAATTTGTCAGTGAGGCTATAATAAGAAATACTCTTAACCTTAGACGACAGAATTTGAATTCATACACTCCAAGATGGAAAAGGAATGAGACCCAAAGGAAATAGAGTTTAGTCAGGATCGTGATGAGTGGTTTAATCATAAATCTTTCAGCTGTGATTGACAGAAATCTAATATAAAAATAACAAAAATAAATGGAGTTTTTGAATTATGTAATTTAAAAATCAACGGAGATTCTAGGTTCAGGAATGGCTTGAACCAGAGGCCCAAACAATGTTTTCAGGACTCCATCTCTCTCCACCTCTCCATTCTTCAGCTCTATTTTTCTCAGGAAGTTCTTTTCTGTCTTTCATTCCAACAGCTGAAATTATCCCAGCAGAAGAAAAAGAAAGCTTCACCTTCTCATTATATCCACTAAAAACACCCAGATTTGGGTTCCACTGACCAGGACAAGGTCACATATCCATCCTTGTTGTGAGGGGAAGTATAGTGAGGAGGGGCATATTGACCCAACCCAAACTTCATGATCTGAGAGTTTTCTGAAGGAAAAACTGAAGTGCTATTAACCCAACAGAGAACAAACACAGAGCAGCACAAAGCAAAAGATATCCACCATATTATGGCTACGTGTTTAAGGATGCAATGTAATTTACATATGCACAATTTGGTTAATATAATAGAAATTGCTAATTTCCCAATATCATTTTCTGTTCCTTTCTTCAGTAATAGAGTTTCCAGGTTTTATCCAGTACACTACCACCCTTACAGATTTCCCTGATAACTCAGTTGGTAAAGAATCCGCCTGTAATGCAGGAGACCCCGGTGCAATTCCTGGGTTGGGAAGATCCACTGGAGAAGGGATAGGCTACCCACTCCAGTATTCTTGGGCTTCCCTTGAGGCTCAGCTGGTAAAGAATCCACCTGCAATACAGGAGACCTGGGTTCGATCCCTGGGTTGGGAAGATCCCCTGGAGAAGGGAAAGGCTACCCACTCCAGTATTCTGGCCTGGAGAATTCCATGGACTATAATCCATGGGGTCGCAAAGAGTCGGACACAACTGAGTGACTTTCACTTCACCACCCTTACAGCTAGATGTAGCTGTTTGACTAAGTATAGGAAGGTGAGATGTGAAAGTCATGTGCAACTTTCAGTTCATTTCAGGGATGAAGATGTTTCTAGAAACTTCTTTCTCCCTTCTCGCTCTCTGAGAAATAGCCGGAACTACAGCTGCCAACTTGTACCAAGATCTAGAAGCCACTTACTGAAAAGATGGGAAAGCTGACCCACTAGCCAGAGTCACTGAATGACCCAGTAGACCAGGCAACCTAACTATCCAACGTAAACTACCCATCTAACCTTTGGACTTTTCCCTAAGACATAAATAAGCATCTTATCCATCTATCTTATATGTCTTGATTAAGTTACTATATTTTGGAGTCTTTCTGTTTAACTTGTGCTTTAATATATGAACAAACTCATTAAGGCCAAGTTCTAGAGAAAAATGGCAAAAAGTATTTTTAAATAATGGACCCACAAGGGTTTGTGAGTACATTTTATCCATATATATAGCATTACATGTAACTATAATATAGGATATATAATAAGAGCGTATTTATTAATCTTTATAACGTTAGATCCTTATACAAGTAAGAAGATAATAGCTATCTCTGAGTGGTAGAATTAGACATTATTTTACTCTCTTCTGCATGCTTGTCTTCATTTCATAAATTTTCTAAAATTAACTTATAATATGTTTCAAGTAGAGGTTATTATCAATCTTATGAAAAGTAAAGGAATGGCTTTTCCAAAGAAATTCTGTTCAGGAAATTAATATATATTTACTGCTCAGTAAGAGATGATGTTGCAGTAGTCAAAAGGCAAATACATAGTCTAAGATACTATGGGAGATTGCAAAAATAGCACACATTCTCTCCATTTCTGTATCTATGGCCCTTTGCAATGTGACTTTACAGCTCCTTCCATCAAAAAGTGGAATCAATTCCCCTATTTCTTGAAATCTGAGCTTGGCCGTGTGACTTGCTTTGGTCAATGAAGCATCAGTAAATGTGACCGAAGCCCAGACTTGAAAAATTCTTCAACATCAGACTTTGTGCTCTCTTGTTACTCTTGGGAATGCTGAAACTACCATATATTAACAAGCCTAGGCGAATGTGCTGACCTGTGCCCAGATTATCCCTGTCTGTCATCCCAGATGATATCAAGCCAGCTATCAGACATGTCAATGAGGCCATACTAGGCCATACAGCCCTGGCCATGCTGGCCCAGGCAAGAAGAGCCGTCCAAACGATCCACAAAACTATGAGAAAAAAATCACACTTGTTTAATCATAAGTTTTGTGATTGAGTGTTACACACTCTGTAAATACAAGATGCCCTCTAGCTTACTCATTTTGAAGGGTAGGGCACATGTTGCACAGGTTTTATTGGTAAAAACGATTAATTTACCAGTAAATATATACCATTATTTGAGCTTATTTGTCCTGAAATATAGGAAAGAAATGACTAAAGCAGGAAATAAGAAAGCAGAAGCAATATATAAAAGCAATTATGAACATGGTATTTTTAAAGCTACAAGGTTCAAGTAGCATTATACAGTATTTTTCACTCATAAAATTCTCAGAAGAAATGTAATGGCTAGGAGTATCATTTATGTTTTGAACTGGAAAAAATTTTACAGTAAATAAGATTCATGCACTTCACTTAACAGTTGAGGAAACCAAGACTTAGAAAGCTGAATTTGTTTCCTATGTTTTTCACAACTTATGCCAACTCCAAAAGAAAAAAGATGCTTCACTCTGTTGTGTAGGCCTTTTGATTCTAATTTCAAACTTAGAAAAATTTCAAAACCTGAGAGACAATGGGCTTAGGAATTCCAAATCAGAACACTGCCTGAGCAGTGTAACAAATTTGGTCAGTCCAAGGAGCTCCCCATAAACATTGGCTCGGTTACAAAACAGCACTCATGTGCTCTTCCTCAACAATCAGTTCAGTTCAGTTGCTCAGTCGTGTCCGACTCTTTGCAACCCCATGGACTGCAGCATGCCAGCCTCCCTGTCCATTACCAACTCCCAGAGCTCACTCAAACTCATGTCCATCGAGTCGGTGATGCCATCCAACCATCTCATCCTCTGTCATCCCCTTCTCCTCCTGCCTTCAATCTTTCCCAGCATCAGGGACTTTTCCTGATGAGTCAGTTCTTTGCATCAGGTGGCCAAAGTATTGGAGTTTCAGCTTCAGCATCAGTCCTTCCAATGAATATTCAGGAGTGATTTCCTTTAGGATTGACTGGTTGGATCTCCTTGCTGTCCAAGGGACTCTCAAGAGTCTTCTCCAACACCACAGTTCAAAAGCATCAATTCTTCAGTGCTCAGCTTTCCTTATAGTCCAACTCTCACATTCATACATGACTACTGGAAAAACCATAGCTTTGACTAGATGGACCTTTGTTGGCAAAGTAATGTCTCTGCTTTTTAATATGCTGTCTAGGTAGGTCATAGATTTTCTTCCAAGGAGCAAGCGTCTTCTAATTTCATGGCTGCAGTCACCATCCACAGTGATTTTGGAGCCCAGAAAAATAGTCTCTCACTGTTTCCATTCTTTCCCCATCTGCCATGAAGTAATGGGACCAAATGCCATGATCTTCGTTTTCTGAATGTTGAGCTTTAAGCCAGCTTTTTCACCCTCCTCTTTCACTTTCATCAAGAGGCTGTTTAGTTACTCTTTCCTTTCTGCCATAAGGGTGGTGTCATCTGAGTATCTGAGTTTATTGATATTTCTCCAGGCATTCTTGATTCCAGCTTGTGCTTCTTCCAGCCCAGCATTTTGCATGATGTACTCTGCATATAAGTTAAATAAGCAGGGTGAACAATATACAGCCCTGATCTACTACTTTCCCAATTTGGAACCAGTCTGTTGTTCTACGTCCAGTTCTAACTGTTGCTTCTCAGCCTGCATACAGCAGGTAAGGTGGTCTGGTATTCACATCTCTTGAAAAATTTTCCACAGTTTGTTGTGATCCACACAGTCAAAGGCTTTGGCATAGTCAATAAAGCAGAAGTTGATATTTTTCTGGAATTCTTTTGCTTTTTCGATGATCTAACGGATGTTGGCAATTTGATCTCTGGTTCCTCTGCCTTTTCTAAATCCAGCTTGAATATCTGGAAGTTCACGATTCATGTACTGTTGAAGCCTGGCTTGGAGAATTTTGAGGCAACAATAGAGCCCCCCAAAATATAGACTGGACTAAATTTTGAAAATAGAGGACAGATACATTCTTATTGGCAGAGATAACAAGAACTCTGTTAAAGCCTTAGAATTCTTTCTTTTCTGCCACCTACTCCTGATGGAAACTTTGCTGGAGACAATGTTTGTGCCACCAGAGTTCATACTTTGCAACCTAATCCCTAATATTGATGGTATTTGAAGGTGGAGCCTTTGGGAGGTGATTGGGTCATGAAGACAGAGCCCTCATGCATGGGATTAGTGTTCTTATAAAAGAGGCCTTCCACCACATGAGGATACGGCAAGATGGCCATCCATGAACCAAGAAGCAGGCTCTTACCAGACCATGAATCTGCTGGAGCCTTGATCTGTGACTTTCCAGCCTCAAGAAGTATGAGAAATAAATACTGTTTAAGCCATCTAGCCTATGGTATTCTTGATACAACAGTCTGAACTAAAACAACAGTGCACAGCTAAAATGAATCCTCTAGAACAGCACACTCAGTTTATTGCTACAAAATGACCACCTCAAAACTCAGAGGCTTAAAACAACAAAGTATTATTTCTCACAAGTTTGTAGGTTGACTGCATGTTCTTCTGCTCTCTGCCAGACTCACTCACACGGCAGATTAGGTGGGGGCTGTGATGAACTGAGACAGATGGCATAGCTAAGCCTCTCTCTCCATGTGGCCCTATATCCAGGACTTCATGGAATGGTGATCCTGGGCAGTGCTCAAAAAGGACAAAGACACCGGAGCTCACCTATCACAATCTATCAGTCAAAGTAAGTCACATGGCCAACTCAGACTCAAGGGGTAGGGCAGGCAGCACACTCTACTTTCTGATGGGATGAACTGTAAAATGTTGTAGCCATGGTTTTTGTTCTACCACAAAAAAATCTGATCCAGGCTCAGCTATCTACTTTTCTGCCATTTACACCTAATTAAAAATGACACCACTGAAATTAAAATCCCCTTGAATTATACTCTTAAGTATTTTAGCTGCACCAAACTGAAATTTTCCAACAGAGAGACACTGTGTTATTTGCCTTATTGTAATTGTCAGATACATTAACAAGCTTCCTGAACAAGATGCTGCACTAGGAAATATACTGAACAGTTATCACCATGTCATGTCCAAGATGGATATAAAATCAACATTGTCGATACACAATGCCAGAAAAGGGAGTGCTAGGCTTTTTTTCCCCTATCAAATTTAAGATTTAAGATTTGAATGCTTAAAAGTGTGCATACAGAAAATAAGGGGGACATTTTAAAAAATAATCTTTGGGTAAAGATATTTTTAAGCATAACCCACAGGCAGAAACTGTAGATGAAATGATTGATAGCTTTAAATATATACCAGTTTAGGACTTCTGTATGAAAAATACACATATGACATTACACACATAAAAATAACAAGTACTTACTAAGAACCAAGTTTGATCCCTACACTAGCCCTATGAGGTAGATAACTATTATTTTCCTCAGTTTTAGGTGAGCAAACAAAGGCACAGAATGGTTACATAAGACACCAAACTCAGGTAGTACGTAGCAGAGCCAGTATTTAAATCAAGCAGTTTAACTTCTAACTCACTACATTCTACAGAAAATCTGGAAAACAGAGAAAAACAACTATGACAAAGGCTTAATATCACTGATACATTAAGAACTCTTGCAAACAAAAAAATAAACAGAAAAATATACCATTTTCTGTGGACAAGGGCTACGGACAAACAATTCACAAAAGGAAAATGTAAATGGCCTATAAAATATGAAAAATGTTCATCCTCACTAGGAATTATAAGAGCTCTAACGAGATACCATTTCTCTCTTGGCCAGTTTAGCAAAAACAAAAACAAAACACAGATAATACCCATGGGTATTATCTCCTTGCTGGTAGGAAGGTAAACTGATAAAATATTCTGGGAGGATAATTTAGATATATATACATACACCATTCAACCATTCAAACACACATATAGTTGACCCAGCTATTTTACTCCTAGTAATTTTTGCAAAGAAATAATCAGACAAGTATATGAGATGTAGGTTAGAGAAATTTACTGTAGCATTTTTTATAATATTTATTTAAATACTGGAAAAACAGAAGACTGATTAAAATGTTGATTCCTCCACAAATAGAAGAGTATTTGGCTGTTAAAAACGGTGATGCATATTTCCATTTCCTGACATGAAAAGAGTAGGTTTAAAAAACTGTTTAAAGAATACAGTTTCATCTTTTAAAATCTGTGTATGTATAGATTATATATGACCAACCTAGATAGTATATTCAAAAGCAGAGACATTACTTTGCTTACTAAGGTCCGTCTAGTCAAGGCTATGGTTTTTCCTGTGGTCATGTATGGATGTGAGAGTTGGACTGTGAAGAAGGCTGAGCACCGAAGAATTGATGCTTTTGAACTGTGGTGTTGAAGACTCTTGAGAGTTCCTTGGACTGCAAGGAGATCCAACCAGTCCATTCTGAAGGAGATCAGCCCTGGGATTTCCTTGGAAGGAATGATGCTAAAGCTGAAACTCCAGTACTTTGGCCACCTCATGCGAAGAGCTGACTCATTGGAAAAGACTCTGATGCTGGGAGGGATTGGGGGCAGGAGGAGAAGGGGACGACAGAGGATGAGATGGCTGGATGGCATCACGGACTCAATGGACGTGAGTCTGAGTGAACTCTGGGAGATAGTGATGGACAGGGAGGCCTGGCGTGCTGCGATTCATGGGGTCGCAAAGAGTCGGACACGACTGAGAGACTGAACTGAACTGGGTCATGGAAGGTTTTTTTATATCTTTATAATATTATACTTTACTTCTTAAATAACTCATGTATTTCATGTCTCACTTCTGTAATCATAAAAAAGCCAATCACCTTCTCTGTATTAGTTTAGAGTACTGAAACTCTCCCCAGGCCCTAATATGACTCCCTTCAGAAAAACCTACCAGCAAGAAGACAATTCTATTCTCCATCTCAGAGAGCAGCTATGTGACTGATTTTGCTAGAAACATGAAGAGAACATTTATTATAACACAGTAAGGGCTATTTGTTACTCAGAACTACCCAAGGTCATTGCCTCATGGCCTCCAACTCCATATTCCCCAACTCATTCAGCTTTTTAATCACCTGTCATCTGAGAGCTGAAAATAATGACAGAGATGACAAATCACAGCTCCCCAAAGCTTATCAGCCAATCCAACAAAGGGGGAAAAAATCAACTTAGATACTTTTATATGGGTTTGAGGAAACAGGATGAGAGCTCAGGAAAACTAACTTCATAAGGGCAGGTAATTAACAGTCACTGAGTCGTAGGCCTTAAGTAAAGATGTCACATGCTCAGAGTCAGGGACAGCCAGAAGCTGTGGAATGTCCTCACCTGCTGACTGATGAAAATGACTGACGCTGGGGTGCCAGCTGAAAAATCAATTATTCCCATCTACTGGGCAACTGCCCCCTACACAGTCAGCAACAGCAGGTGGCAGGCAGGAGAGACTGCTAGTTTGTTGTTAACATGTATTATCCATTTATCTGGCCTTGGTGCTTTATAATAGCAAAACCAATAGGCTGCTCCAAACTAAGAAATGGAGAAAGTGGGCACCAACTCCATGCCAAGTGCCCAGACCCATCCTAAAACTCAGCCACAGACAAATGACAAGTGAGAAGATTCCTTGTCCCGCCATCTTTTTCCATATACTGTGTCTTTCCTATTTCTCACAGTAATAAGGAAGAGAAACCAAAGTTTTGTGTATTTCTAATAATTAAGGCCATTTTTGTTAAAAAGGGGAAAAGTAGGGATTCATTTTCAAAGACTCCTCAGCTGTTTTTCAGCCTACTCACCACTTGCCTTATGTCCTGGTCGCCCCAGTCCTCTTTCAGTATGTGGAGTTACCTTTCCAAAGGGCAGGACCTAATAAGTAAAGATAAGAAGTTCAGAAAATTCATTTCAGTACTTTCCAAGCACTGTAAATAAAGAAAATACAGAGCCTCTTTTGTAAAATCATTTATGTTTAAACTGTATTTTGAGAAAATATTTGTCTGGTTCTAATGTCTGCTTCTTTAACTTATATGCAGAGTACATCATGAGAAACGCTGGGCTGGAAGAAGCACAAGTGGGAATCAAGACTGCAGGGAGAAATATCAATTACCTCAGATATGCAGATGACACCAACCTTATGGCAGAAAGTGAAGAAGAACTAAAAAGCCTCTTGATGAAAGGGAAAGAAGAGAGTGAAAAAGTTGGCTTAAAGCTCAACATTCAGAAAACTAAGATCATGGCATCTGGTCCCACCACTTCATGGGAAATAGATGGGGAAACAGTGGAAACAGTGTCAGACTTTATTTTGGGGGGCTCTAAAATCACTGCAGGTGGTGACTGCAGCCATGAAATTAAAAGACGCTTACTCCTTGGAAGGAAAGTTATGTCCAACCTAGATAGCATATTCAAAAGCAGAGACATTACTTTGCCAACAAAGTCCGTCTAGTCAAGGCTATGGTTTTTCCAGTGGTCATGTATGGATGTGAGAGTTGGACTGTGAAGAAAGCTGAGCACCAAAGAATTGATGCTTTTGAACTGTGGTGTTGGAGAAGACTCTTGAGAGTCCCTTGGACTGCAAGGAGATCCAGCCAGTCCATTCTGAAGGAGATCAGCCCTGGGATTTCTTTGGAAGGAATGATGCTGAAGCTGAAACTCCAGTACTTTGGCCACCTCATGAGAAGAGTTGACTCACTGGAAAAGACTCTGATGCTGGGAGGGATTGGGGGCAGGAGGAGAAGGGGACGACAGAGGTAAGATGGTTGGATGGGATCACCAACTCAATGGACATGAGTTTGAGTGAACTCTGGCAGTTGGTGATGGGAGGCCTGGCGTGCTGTGATTCATGGGGTCACAAAGAGTTGGACACGACTGAGCGATTGAACTGAACTGAATGTCTGCTGCTGTTTATTAAAAAAAAGTTACAGAATTGTGGGGATGCAAAATAGTACAGCCATTTTGGAAAAGAGTTTGGCAGCTTCTTATAAAGTTAGATATACATTTACCATATGACCTAGCAATTTCACTCTTAGATGAAATGAAAATTTATGTTCTCATAAAAACCTGTTCCTGACTGTTTATGGTAGTTTTGTTCACAATATCCCAACCTGAAAACAACCAAAATTTTCCTCCACTGGGAGATGTGGAATGGGTAAACACATTGTGGTACATACATAGAATGGAACATTGGTCAGTAATAAAACAGGGACAATAATAAAATTACACTAATATATTAAGGAAGACAAATAGAAGGATACATATATCTGTTCGGGATAGAGTCATAATGGTGGCAATTTTCCCTAATCCATAGATTTAATGTAATTCCATCTGAATTTCAACAGTTTTTCATGTAGGTTGATGAGCTAGTCATAAAATTTTATAGAAAAGTTAAATTCCAAGATTAGCCAAGAAATTCTGAAAAATACCAGCAGATTTGCTCTGCCAGCTACCTGGAATTATTATGAATAGAACAGAGTTGAGAAAAGGTCCCAATTTTTTAATTTTTAATTAATTTTTATTGCAGTATATTTGCTTTACAAATCTAGGTAGAAAAAAGAACTCAAGGAATTCGTCTTCATTGGTAAACTACTCATCCTCATTACTGATACATTTGCTTATGCCACATTCTCTCCTTTTACTTCCATGCTAGAGTTAAAATGCAATCTGGAGAAGCAGCAGACAGGACCCTGAAGAGTATATCACTCTTTGCAAGACCTTAGTACCATGGACAGAAGCACTAGCCCTGCCTATCCAAATAAAAATGCATTCATGTCTGCTCAATTGGCAAAACCTTTCCTCCAAAAGCTTCCTGAAAGAGATCAAACAGGCACGGATGCTGCATTGAGCACTAGACAGCAAAATCAGGAGACCTAGGTAGAGATTCACGAAATCTGCCACTAATTCATGACATGATCTTAAATGAGTTACTTCACATTTCTATCTGTCAAAGTCTCAGCAGGAAAAAAGTCAAATCAGGTAGCTCAAGAGACTTCCAAAGTCTTGGGAAACTGAAGAGAATCAATAAGGAGTGTTGAAATACCCAGACATTAGCAGTAATGGAAAGCTATTTCCTCCTTTAGTCCTGAAGATGTAAGAGGAGAAGGTGAGGGTGTAACAGGGACCCAGTGAGATAGGAAGCTGTAAAGGAGGGAAAGAATGAGCCAAAGCCAAAAACCACATCACAAAACGTGGAAACATCAATTCTTTCCTCCCCTCCTCAATTTCCTCTTGGTATCTTCCATTAGCTAAACTCAACAGGCTCACTGGAAAGAGAGCTAAGTGATGGTGGTCAGCCTCTACAACTCAGGTCAGGGCACAGAGGGACCACGAATTGATCCTAGAAAGAGTGGAATGAAGAGAGCAAAGCAAGCATTGCAAGGACCATGCTATTTACTCAAGGTATGTAGACTGACACCTTCTAAAATCCCTGATACGTAAAAGAGTCTAGGAATCTACCTAACTTTTGAAACCTCCCTCCATGTTCTCTAGAAACCAGACTTTCACACAGAATAATCCTTAGTTCCTCAAGAATGGAATTCTCTTCAGTCTTTGGGCTAAAGCCTGTTTCTCATTCAGCTAAATTGAACTTTACCCAGTGGGAGACATTCAATATCTTTAGTTAGGCACAAGCACCTCAGTTGCCTATAAAAACTTTGACCAAGATGCTTGGAAGAAATAAGTGTATGACTAAATTTTGATTTCTGATTTCTTCAGGTAAAGAGCTAAAGATTTTAGAGATTTGTTCTAAAAAGAAAAAAAGAGTACAGCCTTCAGATAGGGCCTCCTTCTTCACTCTGCCATCTTAGGGTATAGAATTATGAATAAATATCTGAATATAATACAGACAAGAAGCAAAAACAGTCTGAGACTCTCCACTTTTTAAAAACTTATCTTTTACTCTGTATGTAACATATTTCTGTCCTGACTTCATAACTATACAAGGGGTTATAAGTAGGTATGTATGTATATGTATTTATATACAGTCCCAGAATTGAAACACAATAAGATGGAAAACTGGGTCACCTGAAGACAAATACAGTTTAATTTCAGTTCTTAGGACACTGATTAGGACATATGACACCTGTTTTGATTTTTTTTTCCACAATCCCCCAAAGGACAGACTTTATCCTTCCCTTAAACTCAGAAAATGTTTAATCTCTGTGTATGTTTCCAGCTGCAATTGGAGTAAAAACAACTCTGCCAACATGAGAAAGAGAGCTACAAAGTGGGAGCAAGCCAAGCATGGCCTTAAGCAGTTATGCTTAAGTTGTGCTTGTAAGCTCACCAACTATATATTCAACATGGCACTGCTGTTGCCACCCAACAAATCCTAAGTCCTGTAGCTCTCCCACTCAACTCTCAGTGGTAGCTGTGTCCAGGGTGCTTCTTGGGAGGATGTAGATGGTGTTGAGGGCTTCCGAGGTGGCTCAGGGTAAAGAATCTGGCTGCTGATGCAGGAGATGCAGGACATGCAGGTTTGATCCCTGGGTCAGGAAGATCCCCTGGAAAAGGGAATGGCTACCCACTCCAGTATTGCTGCTAAGTCACTTCAGTCGTGTCCAACTCTGTGCGACCCTACAGACAGCAGCCACCAGGCTCCCCCGTCCCTGGGATTCTCCAGGCAAGAACACTAGAGTGGGTTGCCATTTCCTTCTCCAATGCATGAAAGTGAAAAGTGAAAGTGAAGTCGCTCAGTTGTGTCCGACCCTCAGCGACCCCATGGACTGCAGCCTTCCAGGCGCCTTCATCCATGGGATTTTCCAGGAAAGAGTCTGGAGTGGGGTGCCATTGCCTTCTCCCAAGCACTTACTATCAGGCTGTAATTCTAGATAGGTAGGAGTGGGAGAGACACATTCAAATGGATCCTAGGCCACTGGGGAGACAACTCCCCCATAGGGATGGGAAGAGGGGAACTCCTGGAGGAGGGTCTAGGAAGTGGAGGCTGATTTGGAAAGTGGGAGCTGGCTGAGAGCCATGGTTTGAGGATCCTTTTATAGTAGGTTCCAGAGGGAAGGTCCCTTTCTTATTCATTCTTTGATCACAGTGTCTGGCACAAAACACCTGTTGAACTGCTGAGTCACTCGTGCACAGGTGAATATTATAACCTTGAGAGTGGAAGGACTCTCCTGTTCTGTAAGTGGTTGTCATGTACAAGACACCTGGCGAGGGGCTGTGTGGGGCTGATCCCACTTAATCTCCACCTAAGCCCTAGGAAGGAGGTATTATTATTGGCATTTTATGTACCAAAACCCCCAGACTCTGAAAGGCTGGCTAATTGACCTCAGGCCGCCCAGCTGATTAGACTGCCTTCTTCTCACTCAGACTCAGCGAGATGGAATGATGCAGGCTATGGGCAATTCACTTAGCTTAGTTTAGCCAGGAAGGCCCTTAGAAGGAATGTGTGTTTGACAGTCCTTTGGAAAGACAAAGAACTCCTCATTCGAATGAAATCTCACCCCCAGAGCCTAATATACTACATGACAGAGGCATATCCTCTCTAGCAGGGAAATTTTGGGACCCCTTCTTGGTGATCCCTTGCCCAGAGGGCCCTCAGGGCTCTGGGGAATAAGCCCCTTTTTTTACAAATAGGCTTCTAAGGCCAGAGGAGAAAAGATTTGCCCAAGGTCACACAGGTAGGCCTGCCCAGAACTCCTGAAATAGTGCTCTGACCCCATCATATGCTCCCACAGGAGATGTAACACCCTGCACAGGGCACCTCAAGGGAGGGCATTAATATCCCCTTGATGTGGGGGTGCTGGCTGCTGAGCCAGAGTCCACGTCTATTCCTTCAGGGAAACAGCCTGGTCAGAAAGGGCCGCTGGACAATGGGCAGAGAACCAGTCCTTTACATCTCACACCTGGCTGGGCAGGTCTCCCAGGTGTGGCCCTTTGACAATTAAGATTACTACCATAACAGTCTTAAATCTCTTAGAGACGCACAAACACCATTATCCCCATCATACAGATGAGGAGATTGAGGCTTGGGCGGGTTAACTGATTTGCTCAAGGCCACGCAGCAGACAAGTGACAAAAGGAGGCCTCAAACCCCAGCTGTCCGCCTCCAGGTTAACTAACATCCCACCTCTTCAGCTCAAACCCTGAGGAGACAAATCCAACAGCAAAATCCGAGGATCTGCCTGGGATCTCCAGCCCAGCATTTCAAACCCCCTTCCCCACCCAACTGGGCCAAGAGAGCCGCCCACCTGAGAGCCTCTAGTTTCCCGAACGGTCACAGGACACACCAGAATACACACCAGACTAGGGCCAGAGAGGAATTCCGCAGTGACAGCTCCCTCTCTGCTTGCCATCCCCCAGATCATCCTACAGACTGGGGCTTTAGAGAGTCATAGATCATTATGGGAGAAGGCAATGGCAACCCACTCCAGTATTACTGCCTGGAGAATCCCATGGACAGAGGAGCCTGGCAGGTGACAGCCCACAGGGTCACAAAGAGTTGGACTTGACTTAGCAACTAACCAGCAGCAGAAGCATGTGGTATTGAGGGTGCTCTTTCTCTGTCAAAACCCTCATGTTGCCTATCCGCCAGGCGTTGAGTTGTTAGACTGCTGCTTCAGTGTGACAGTGCACCAAGCAGGTCATCTGGGGCTCCCAAACTGAAAGGAAGCGCCGCATGTGGATTGCTGACACTTAGAATTTACGGTGTTCTTCCCATTTAAAGACTGCGAGAAGCTATTCCCTGCATATACCATTGGACAGGTGGCTGAGTTTGAGCCAATTTTCTGAGCTGTTCCATGTAGTGACCACATAGCTAATTTGCCTTGTGGCCTGAAGATACGGGCTCTCTGGTAGTATTCAAAGGGCTGCACTGAGCAGATTCTCAATATCACACAAGAGTAACTGCAGCTCTGACCCACCTCCAAGGCCTGAGGCAAAGGACAAAATAGACAGACCCTTCTCGGAGCCTTTCCTTCCTTCTTTCTAAATCGCCTTTCCTTCTACCTCTGACCCCCATCATGCCCTCATAAAAACCCATCCTTTTTCATCTGCTTCCCATTCTGCCCTCATAATGATCTGCTGCTGCTGCTCAGCCGCTTCAGTCGTGTCCGACTCTGTGCGACCCCATAGACGGCAGCCCACCAGGCTCTGCCATCCCTGGGATTCTCCAGGCAAGAACACTGGAGTGGGTTGCCATTGCCTTCTCCCATAATGATCTATGACTCTCTAAAGCCCCAGTCTGTAGGACCCATCAGTGGCTATCTTTCCCCCAAAGAGTCTCTCAATCCAAAATCCTTTCTCCCTCCCTAACACCTCACAAGAAGTGGATGATGAAGAAACTTAACATTCTCTAGAAATACCTTGATTCTGAGGGGAAAATTGTTAAGTCAAAGTAATACAGCACTCAAAGAAAATAACTAGGAAATGTGCTTTTCCATTTTCAATTAACTTTGCCTCCCTAATCTGTCCAGAGGGAAGACAGTGGAGAAAGTGGGGAACTCTCTACCATTTTAAACTTCCTTTAGCAAAGGGAGAAGTAACTTCCTGTCTGACTCCCTCCAGGAAGAAGAAATGAAGGAAGGCACGACTCTTCCTCCTTCTGGAAGCCATTAGCCACTTTAGGACAGCCTATGTCTACCTTACAAAAAAAGGTTTAATGAGGTCATTAAATCTATTTTAACAATTTCTATTAAAATATCCTTTTTGGAAATAAGTTTATAAAATGTTTGACACAGACTCCTCACCTCCAAATTTATGCCACTAACTACATAATTTGAAATTACTCTTTTTAAACTAAATTTAATTACTCTCACTACTATTTAGCTTTGGGGATATCATCTTGCTCTTGTAGTTATCCTAGCTTTCAGTTTTACCCCATGTTATCTATCTTAATACTTTTTTTGAAAATAAATGTACTGTAAGTAAATGTCGATAAAGATATATTTGAAAGAACTTCACAGATGATGAATATAATTGTTCTGATTCTTGAAACCAGCAACGAGTTAAATACTCATGTGGGGCTAAGATATTAACCTCTAAGCTATAAGAAGACCCAGGACTGAAAAAGTTAACATATCACTTAGATGTTAGCAACTTACTCCATAGAATTGGCCTCATCAGTGATTATAATAACTCACACACATTCAACAGAATGACCTTTGCAAAGTTTATGGCTCAGACCAAACTGTCAACTCTCTTCCTTGAAAGATGGCTCCATCTAAAATATTATCTCAACTTTCCAACTGACTCCACCCCACTCCTACTGACATACTGGAATGCAGGAAGACCATCGTAGATCATTTCTTATTGCATTGGGTGCTTTCTGAAAGAAGGAGCAAGACTGGCAAATAGCAACTGAAAAATCCATTAAATAAATCTATCAACAAAATGCAGAATAAGCTTGAAAAATAATGAGACCATTGCTGAATGAGGCAGATGGCTTGGCAACCCCAAAAGACTGACATCAAACAAACATTCATTTCAGTCTTTATCCAGCTTCACTAAATTAGTATGTGAATTCAAACATTTGTCTCTTCATATTTCTTTCCCAGTCATGGGAACTATGTGAGTAAGGACCACTAGCAAGAGAGGAGGAAATGCTAGCCAAAGAAAATGGCACTTGTAAGTCATGCTGACACTAAGCCTTATAGGGGTTTAATAGAATCTATTGGAGATCTTCCATCTATACCTCAAAGGCCTAAGGACATATCTGAGTTCTTCTCTCATATGCAATTATCCATAATTATTGCCCTAAGTTTTTCAAACTTTACCACCACATTCTTGGTGCACTGCAGTAGAATCCTTGCCATGCTATTGGTGAACTGATCTTCAAATATACTCACAAACAAGAGAGATAGACTTACTCTATGAAAGTTCAAAAAGGGGTGGTAATTGAGAGGGGAAAAATCTCTTGCTAATCATATACATAAAATGAGAGATACAGCCATATTAAAAGACACAGTCCTCAAAAAGTTCACTATTCAAGAATATCAGAACTTGGTCACCAGACCATACAAAGACTATACTAAAGATAGGTATGCACGTCCCACAAGATTCATTTAGATTTTCTACTCAAAAAATGAAAACTTCAACACACTGAATATTTATAGGAGACCATAAAAGAAAATTAGCAGTTAAAAAAGGAAGCCACTACAAAGGAAAGGATTTGCCATTCACTCTGGAAAAGTCAATGCTAATCTCTCTTTTAAATGACTCATTATGAAAATAAAAGATGTTCAAAATGCATCAAAAGAATATGTGAGCAGTATTAAAGACAAATTTAAGACTGGCTTTATTCTCTTTTCAGGGCTGTCAGTCAAAAGTATTCCTGTTCCTGGGGAACTAGGGAAAAATTATCTCTCAAGTCATCCCACAGAACTCATAACCCTAATGAGAAGAAAAATGATGATTCCTAAGCATAAAATACTGACACATGATGTGAGGCTGTCTTCAGTGAAGAAGTATTTCCAGTTAGACAAGAACTGAACCACTTGTATAAGGGATTTATAAGCTTTTTTCTCAGTATCCAAGCTGAATCTGTGTGCTAAAATCTAGGCCACAAAACCTGAAAGACTCACCCAAGTGTGTACAGTATAGCCCAGGAGGAAAAATTATCTGAATATTTTAGGGACTTCCCAGGCAGTTTAGTGGTTAAGACACCAAGCTCCCACTGCAAGGTGCATGGATTCAATCCTGATCAGGGAACAAAGATCCCACATGCCACATGAAATGACCAAAAAATAAAGAATAAAATGATACTTTAGAGTAAAGACCCTCCAGTGGGTCATGCATTAATCTTGAACAACCTTCTGTAGTTTCCATTATTGTTATAATGAGCATATACTAATTTTACAATCAGAAACAACACTCTGTATGTTTTCCAAATGTTAAGATAAATTATAGAGATAAAACCTTTAAATTGCTTTCCCTATTTTCCAGTTAGGTAAATAAGGCCAGCTTCATCCAGGAGGCTCTCACATGAAACATTCGTCTCCCAGTATCACTTAAAACTGCCATTTCTCTTCCTTTTAAACTCACAAGACCTGTCAAACCAAGAAATTGTTTCCCCATTTTAACTTTAAAAATGTATAAAACATCTTTGCATATAGAGTTATTAGTCAAAGCCTAAAATTACAAAGTGTTTCTTGCTTTAGCTCTATTTCTCAGGGAATATAGAACCCATAAAGGAGGAGTTAATAGATAAAAGGTTTTTCCTCTAGATACCAATTGTGTTACATCGATTATAATGTAAAATTCAAGTGTATAGAAATTCACTTGACAGCTACTAAACAAGACAGCATGAACAAGAGTAATCTAATATATACTAATTTCAGTGGAGAAAATAAATGTTTGTGGGAGGGGGGAGTTTAAAGTGGCATTTAAATATAAGTACTATTGTAAGTACTATTTGACTGTAAGTTCCCACTGTGCCTCATACAATGCTCAGCACACAGGAAATAGTCAAGTGGTTTAGTGGAAAGAACAGTGGATTAGAAGTCAAGAGGACTGGATTCTCGCTCCAGCTTCACCACTATGTAATTAGCTAACTTTGAATCTATCATTTTATCCATTTCCTCATCAGTAAAACAGGAATTGAATCTACCTCGCCTGCC
This sequence comes from Cephalophus harveyi, assembly GCA_006410635.1. Taxonomy (NCBI): domain Eukaryota; kingdom Metazoa; phylum Chordata; class Mammalia; order Artiodactyla; family Bovidae; genus Cephalophus; species Cephalophus harveyi. Next base: position 38,879 of record SJYT01070566.1, on the reverse strand, counting down.
TCAGAGGCCTGGGTGAAGACGAGAAAATGAATGAGAAGGAACGTTTTATTTAAACTATAAAGCATTTCTCAGCTCACTAATTTACCCCTTTATATAATCCTGCTATGGAAAGAAAAACTTTATTATAAAATTGCATCTTATCATCACTAAAATCCCCCAAGATCAATAATAATCAACTCTACTTGCTTCTGTAAGTACATTTTGGGACATGAAATGGTTGGGTGTTAAAGCATCAAGGATATTTGAAAGGCTGTTCTCTAAGTTATTTGAAATTCTTAATACAATTTTAAAAGTCCCCTCTTCTGAGAATCAAGCCATAGTTGCTTAGAGTTTTGACAACCACACACCTTATGAGGCCAAGCAAGAACTTTGCTTCTTCTGTCAGCCCCCCACTGTTGCAAGAAGAATGGTGCTGGAAAATTCAAAATAATTCATTTCTATTCCTCCCTGGAGTGACAAAAGGATACTGAGTAAAATTTAAGGACACTGAAACAACTTATAGACTGATGGGCAAGCAGATCAGTGGTGTCAAAGCTTTGGAAATGCTTAGAACATAACCACACAGAGTTGGTTCACTTTATACCAGCAGTCAACAAACTTTTCCTGTAAAGAGTCAGGAAGTAAATAATGAAGGCCTTGCAGACCATGTAGCAACTGTCACAGCCACTGAACTCTGTTCTTGTCGTGTGAAAACAGTCATAGGCAATACACAAAAATACACCCTAATAAAACTCATTTATGAATGGTGAGTTCCATACAATTTTCAAATGTTAGGAAACTTTATATATAATTATAAAAATTATTTTCCCTTCGATTTTTTTCAGTAATGTAAAAGCATAAAAACTATAGCTTGAAAGCTATAAAAAACAAGTCATAAGCTGGATTTGGCGCAGAGAATGGTCCTTGTTTTAGACAAAGAAATCACATGAATTTAGGCCAGGCTCCCCAGAAGCAGATCTGAAGAAAAGAATCAGTGTACAAGTAATTTATTAAGGAAGTCCTGCCATGGGAAACCAGTCAAGGAGAAGAGGGAGCAAAGAACAGAGAAGAAAGAGAAACTGTTAAGAGTCACCTCTCAAGATGGCCCTCAATGGGGACTTTCCTGGTGGTCCAGTGGATAAGACTCCACAGTCCCAATGCAGGAGGCCTGGCTTTGATCCCTGGTCAGGGAACTAGGTCCCACATGCCACAGCTAAAGAGCCTGCATGCTGCAATGAAGACCTAAAAATCCTGTGTACTGTAACTAAGACCTGGCGCAGTCAAATAAATAGATAAATGTTAAAAAGAAAAGATGGCCCCCAATGGTTCCCACCTACTCCTATTCACACCATTGTGTAGTTCTCTCCCACGATGTACCAGAGTTGCCCTCTGCAATGGAACACGACAGAGATTATGGTATGTCATTTCCACAATTAAGTTATAAAAGACTGCTGATTTTGGTCCTGGGCACATTCTCTCTCTGTGTGTCTCACTAGCACTGGAAAAATGCAGCTGTCATGTCCTGAAGACCTTCAGGCAGCCCTGTATAAAGGTCTACATGGCCAGAAATGGACTTCTGCAGCCAATAGCCATATGAGTGAGCAGGAAAGCAGATTCCCCAGCTTCAGATGACCATTAACTCCAATGTTATGAGAGATCCTGAGCTAGAATGACCCAGTTAAGCCACTCCCAGATCTTTGACCCTCAGAAACTGTCCCTTAAAATATTTTTGTTGTTTTGAAATGCTAAGTCCTATGCTAATTCTTCACACGGTAATCAGAATTTCAAAGCCATGCAAGCAGGTGGTCTCTGAAACCTCAGGGGGCCGCTGGAGTTTAAGTTCCTCCTCAAAGTTGCCCAAACCAGAGAGACAAGGGGGCTGGAGATTTACAAGTCTATCACCCATGCGGCAAGAGCCACCCCAGGGGAACATAAATTCCCAGGCTCCTCTTATCCCTCAGCATGTGAGGGGCAAGAGCTGGGGCATACCACAGAGAATGAGTCTCAGGTGTTGTTTTGGTAGTTAAATTTTAAAAGGTTTTTGGTGGGAGGGATCTGGATACAGCACTGACATTATTGACTATAGGCCATTTCTTTTTAGAGATACAATTGATATACAACATTGTGTGAGTTTAAGGTGTACAACATGTTGATTACCACCATAGCATTAGCTCACACCTCTCTCACATCACATAATTAGTGTTTCTTTTTTTGTGGTTAGAATGATTAAGATCTAGTCTCTTAGCAACTTTGAAGTTTATAATATAGCATTGTCTATAATCACTATGTTGTGCATTAGATCTCCAGAACTTATCTGTAGTTTCAAGTTTTTACCCTTAAACAACATGTGCCCAACTCTCCTACCCACCCTCTCCCTAGCCCCTCAGCCCCTGGTAACCACCATTCTACTCTCTGTTGTTACAAATTTGACTTTTCTAAATTCTACATATAAGTGAGATCATATAGTATTTGTCTCTTTCTGTCTGACCTAGCTCACTTAGCACAACACACAATGCACTATTGGCTGTTTTTATGAGTTTGTCATCTGTAACGCAGGTTTACAACATGTTGTAAATGAAATTTACTTACCAACAAGGCTCAGGATTCCAATTCACATTCTATCCATGTCCCAAAGACAAGCTGAACATAAAGAATTCTCACCAGGACAATCAGATATTGATGCTTTAGATAACCTAGCATGAAGACAATCAATAAAATCACTTTGCCAGTTACAGATGTTAAATGATTGAAAAACATCATAAAGTTCTTTGCATGGGCACAGATAGCAATTCTCCTGGATATAGAATGCTAGCCTCTAAATTCCTACCTAAACTTTTGTTGTTCAGTCGCTAAGCTGTCTGACTCTTTGCGACGCTATGGACTGCAGCACCCCAGGTTTCCCTGTCCTCCACTACCTCCTGGAGTTTGCTCAAATTCATGTCCATTGAGTCAGTGATGCCATTCAACCACCTCACCCTCTGGCAACCCCTTCTCCTTCTGCCCTCAATCTTTCCCAGAATCAGGGTCTTTTCCAATGAGTCAGCCCTTTGCATCAGGAGGCCAAAGTATTAATAAAATTAGGAAAATAAAAGTTTATAACAAATCTTTTAGTAAATCAAATAACAAACTAAGTATCCATTCCCTAATCAATATTAAAATTTTAAAATCAACTCTGGCATTTTTCAAAGGAAAGTTGAAATAGTGACCATCTCTAAATCCTAAATATCCCTCCTCATCTCTACAAATTAACCCACTATTCTTCTAATTTATAAGGAATTCAAACTGGACCATAAAACATGGCACAACTGTAATCCTGCTGAGCACTGACTCTATCTGAGCCTGACTGTGTTAAGCTGCCACAAGGGCAAAATGAAAATAGCACAGACGGCTGGACAGCAGAGCCACAGAACTGTCTGGACATTGCTCAAAGCTTAGGTCCCCAGTTCAGTACAGTTCACTTGCTCAGTCATGTCCACCCCTTTGTGACCCCATGAATTGCAGCACGCCAGGCCTCCCTGTCCATCACCAACTCCTGGAGTTTACCCAAACTCATGTCCATCGAGTCATCTCATCCTCTGTCGTCCCCTTCTCCTCCTGCCCCCAATCCCTCCCAGCATCAGGGTCTTTTCCAATGAGTCAACTCTTCGCATGAGGTGGCCAAAGTATTGGAGTTTCAGCCTCAGCATCAATCCTTTCAATGAACACCCAGGACTGATCTCCTTTAGGATGGACTGGTTGGATCTCCTTGCAGTTCGAGGTACTCTCAAGAGTCTTCCCCAACACCACAGTTCAAAAGCATCAATTCTTCGGCGCTCAGCTTTCTTCACAGTCCAACTCTCACATCCATACATGACCACTGGAAAAACCATAGCCTTGACTAGACGGACTTTTGTTGGCAAAGTAATGTCTCTGCTTTTCAATATGCTATCTAGGTTGGTCATAACTTTCCTTCCAAGGAGTAAGCGAACTTTAATTTCATGGCTGCAGTCACCATCTGCAGTGATTTTGGAGACCAGAAAAATAAAGCCTGACACTGTTTCCACTGTTTCCCCATCTATTTCCCATGAAGTGATGGGACCAGATGCCATGATCTTAGTTTTCTGAATGTTGAGCTTTAAGCCAACTTTTTCACTCTCCTCTTTCACTTTCATCAAGAGACTTTTTAGTTCCTCTTCACTTTCTGCCATAAGGTTG